>JAMALG010000063.1:0-99510 GCA_023628115.1 Naganishia sp. PT2105A-2 | reverse complement strand
ACCCCCTAACCCCTAACCCCTAACCCCTAACCCTAACCCCTAACCCCTAAGGGACCACCGTTGCAGTGGAGCCTCACATCGGTGAGACCAACCGGAGGAACGACATCCGGGTGACCGGTTCCGAAGCCTCAGGTCTCGCCAGTCACGAGTACGATGTCACCATCGTGTCCTTGAAGAGTCGAGACTCAGTCGTGACCCGCCTACCGCCAAACTTATTACCCACCGACCCGGCGGAGCGTGGTCACGCCCTCATCGGCAGATTCTTGGATCAGATGGCGACTAACAAGCGGAATCGATTGCCAGAAGTGAGGCGAAGGATAGCATTCACCCCGCTAGTCCTCAGCGTGGGAGGGTGCATGGATAAAGGTACTGTCGCTTGTCTCCGGCTTTGGCAAGGGGTGCTTCCAGCCTCGGCGTTCTCGGCGATGTGTCAACAGCTGTCGCTCATTCTTTTACGGGCGCGGGCAAAGTCATTTGTCGCGTAAGGACCTGTATGGACCGGACGTCCGATAACACCCTGCGATAGCGAGTGTCGGATCAAAGTTGCTCGCATAGTTATTATCATCTAGACTTACTACACAATTGTATATGTATTTCCTCATGCTAGTACCTGACCCCCCCTCCCCCCTAAGCGTCATGAGTACGATGTCACCGTGGTTTCCTATCCACCAGGGATTCCGTGGAAACTCGTATCCCTCCTGATCTCTCGCCCGACGACCCGGCCGAGCGATGTTACGTCTTGATCGCCAAGTTCTTAGATGCCAAGGCGAACGACAAAATCAGACGGGTACCGCGCAACGGCATTCCGTTTACACCTTTGGTTTTCACTGTCGGAGGGGTGATAGATAAGGGGACGGTCGAAGTGATGAAATTGTGGCAGGACACGATACCCCCCGCGGCCTTCTCGACTCTGTGCCAGCAGTTATCTCCGATTTTGCTGAAGGCGCGGCCGAGGTCTTTTGTGTTGTAAAAGGGGAAAGGAAAAAGTAGAGGTAGGAATAGCTCGACACCTACGGGTTCGAATCTCGCCGGAAGTGGAATTTTTGGTCTTGGTAGAATAGTCTCCGAATGTATACGTCAGTTCAATGCTGGTATCTGATACACCCCTAACCCTTTGCCTTGAATAGGTTTCCTTTTGCATTCAGGAGGTTATTGGTGATCCTTTCACCGATCGTTTAGCTCATTCCCTTTCTTCCACGTTGTGTACAGGTATATAGGCCGTTCAGATGCATTTGGCACGGCTACTGTGGTTGTCCTCCGTTTTTTCCACTTCTAACCTGGTTCCAGAATCCACTATCCTCAATTCGTGAAACGTATGTGGAAATCGAAAGCTGGTCACCCTTCGGAGGATCTGAGTGCGACTGACATTGTTTTTCATTCGCATCCTTATCTTCAGATGGAGGCCGTATGCAACTTGTTGGAAAAGAAGATGAGTGCCTACGACAAAGCTCCAACGGATGCAAAGTATTTGCAGTTGTGCAAAGATGTTGCACAGGAGCTACAGCACCACCTTCGTTTTGCCGAGGAGGAAATGGCCAGAAAACTGATCCAGCTACTTCAATCGATCGTTGACCGTGGTCGCGCATATGGCGATGAGAACAGTTACCTGGTGAACTACAGAGACTCGTTTGAGGGAAACATCGGGTTTCTTGGATCTGGCCTTAAACCACTCAGCCCATCGAAAGCCACTTCAACAAAGGCCTCATCCCCGGAGCCCTTCGATACGTACACCGCAAACGAGGTTGATTGGACAATGCACGTACTCTCGATGTACTCTGCGACGGAGCAAATGGACGCCGTAACGAAGAACTCGGATGGGGCCCCTTCGGGGAACAGCAAATGATGCCTATTTCAGGGGGCTCTTATTCGGATTCTGACACATCTCTTTGCTGCTGGTACCAAATTTGTTCTGTTCGCTGGCTATCCATTCTCCTGTTGCACTTCGCTACTGCCTTTATTCATTGCGACGTCAAACCAGCCGTCAAGAGCTGGTGAGTATATAGTAGTAATCGCTAAAACGATGATGTCATATCAGATCTAGTACAGTGGTAACTACATCGCCTCTCACAGTCGGCCCGGGGAATCTTAGCTAAGACCAAACTTTTCGACATAATCCTGACATTCGCACCAGGACCATACCTAGGCATTGACTCCGAGCATTGGTACTAGGTCCGAAGCTTTCCAATCAGTCTCAAGCTGTGCTTAGGAATTCAGCGGGTTCTCGATCTCGATGACGACCATCGTGATACGTGTAAGGCTCCTGAGTACGGGGCGCTAACTAGCGGCCTGGTATGACTAAGCAATGACCGATTATGATATCAGATCAGTCCGGCTACTCTGGGAATACCCGGGGAAGCTGGCAAGTTCAACGATCTTCTACTTCGGTGTCAGAATTGAGACAGTGACAAGTGCTAGAATAGAGCTACTGAAGGGCTCACAATAGCGGGGCTGCAGACAAGGGAACAGTGTTCTTGTGGTAATGTTACCTACGACTAACGATACTTGTGAGACGGGTTGTAAAGGCAAAGCAATGCTGAGCCAGTGACGCTTCTGGTCGGGGTGGCAAAGCGTGATTCAATAGGGTGACTTCTACAATACAAGTGATTTGAGCTTCATTATATAGACGTCGAGATTGATGGCAAACTGAGGGTTGCTCAAGGGAGCCCTTGATCCCTTTGAGTGAAAACTGTCAATGCCAGAGCTGCAAGCGCTGCAAGTCGTGCATTGGCAAATCGGGCAGATTTGGCTAACTAGATAGAATTTAGCTAGCTGCAGGGAGCCCAATAGCCCTGATGAGGAATGCATGTCACGGCAGAAGCTGCAAAGGGTTCAAGTTGTACAATAACAGAATGGGCATAAGCAGACTGAGCTTGAAATCTAGAGGGGGATTCTGGCACTTGATGGCTCGTATACCCCCTGTCAGGCGGGGCTCGCTGGCGATGCTCGCGATGCGTGCGATGCATGCGGCGGAAGCAACAGAGGCAGCTGCCGTAGAGCGGAACCCGACGTTTTGTCTAGTAGCTGTAGGGAGAATGACGTCTACAAGGCAGCTCTTTAGCCGCCCTCGGAAGCGATACAAGACAAGCTACTGTTTAGCTGGATTACAATTACAAGTCACGAGGAGTTACAGGCTAAGAAGGCAGAGCTAGCTAGAAAGGACCTTTTGTACTCGGTTTATCTTTTCAGCTACTGTACAACAATTGAGTGAGTCCATTTCCCAGTTCGCATTCTCCAGTCCTCCAGCTATTCCTATCGTTGTCCAAGGAGGCGAACATCTTGGGCAGGGGGGCGAGGGGGGCGTGCTGGCCTTCAGCGAGAGCTGAACAGCTGCGTCAGTCCTCTTACAATACGAAGCCTCGCTGCCATTTACATCACTATCCCACAACCGGTCTTTATCGTGCGACGTATGGTGGGTTAACGGCACAGCCGAAACCCATCAGGCCAGAATCGCTTGTTCCTTCATTGTCTTCACCCTGTGTTCAACGGCCGAAGTATCTGCGGTCGAGCTATAACTGAGCGGTGTGTATCTCGAACCTCCGAGTCGCTCTCTCTTTCGACTTGCGACTTTGATGGTCGGATTTCCGACCGAAATCATCTTTTTGAATCCCTCGAGCACATTTTCCTCTTTTCCCGCCAGAGGAAGAGTCCCGGACCATCCATCTCTCTCAGCGGGGGAGACGGACGATGTTTGGCAAATATCAGAGAAGCTTAAAGACGTCAGTGGTAGGCTACACCGAGCACGTCATGCCTGACCCCTTCGTGGTCAACTCTTTGACCTGGTTTATTCTCGGTATAGGCGCATTATCACTATGATCTCGCACGCCAACACATTGCGGGATGTCGCCCCATTCCCACACGATGCCTCCATCCACCACCTGCCTCGCCTACAGCAACGCGCAATTCCAGCTGGCGGGAAGGTCTCATTCCAGTCTACTCCGAGCGCTCAGCATGCCAGCATGGTCAGGAGGGCACAGCGGGCAGCAGAGAGGAAAGGAGTTGACGTACTAGAACGGAGGGGATTTGAATTCTTCGGTACCCACCCCGACCTCCACCTCGCGCTGCAAGCTGCTAATATCACGCGGCACTACTATGCCGAACATGACATCATCTATGTCATAAAGTCCGGTAACGGGCACATAGTTGCGCAGGGCAACGCCGAGATCCCAAACGCCCTCAATTGCCCTCTTCGCCATCAAGGCGTACTGGGACACGCGGGACGCCAAGAAGATCAAGGTCTACAATGTTCGGCGTTTTCTGGCCGTCCGCGATTGCCTCGTCCGTTCTGGAAGCCTCTCTACCGGTTTCTTAACTCCGCCGACCAACACCTAGCCGCCACCTCACCTCAAGATCTCGTCGACGCTTTCGTCGCAATCGCTTGGATGGAGGACGAATGGATGGAATGATCCGAGGGCGGCTCATTTCTCCGGGAGGGGGGTGTTGGAATAATTCCGAGCTTTTCTCTTTGTCTTTTTGTTTGCTTTGTCAGAAATTGCCTCTTTAACTTGTAATTACGCAATCTTTGTACATCTGCAAGCTTCGTGCTCGAGCAACCGTCGTGCTTGAGCAAACTTCCTGCTCGAGCATCAGTTTCAACCGGAACACCACCAATTAGCTGCCGAATCGCCTATCGCCATCACCTTCGACTCTCCGACAGCTGGTCTACTCAGGGGAGCTCAAGAGGAGGGCAACAGGTATATAAGTGGCTACCAAAGACATTTGTATCGCCTTCTGTAGCTGTTCTTCAGGCATTCATTCACGCTTCAGTTAAGTCATTCCTTTCAAGATCGATCAGTTGCTGGCCAAGCTGCTCTCATCAACCCAGCTGTCAGGACCAGCTACCCTGCAGCCATACTTTTCGCTTCCGGATTGTTAATCCACTGCCTTACTAGCTGCCTTACTGACGTTAAATAATAACGTTGACAAGTGATCCCTTATATCGCGCTAAGTTATAGGCCTAATATTACTTATATTAGAGCTATCGATCTTCAGCTGTGACAAAAGGCAGTCGCGCCAGCAACTCGAGCGCAAAGTCCCCTGAGTTTCGACTTGCAACGGATGCCGATTCATGGGCGCTGAATAACGTGGCTCGCTTGAGGGAAAAATTGCGCGGATGCGAAAAGCAAAAAAAAAAAACGCGACAGGGGTATTTCTGTAATTTTCATCATGACAGGGGTATTTGTGATATTTAGGGCAAAGTACAGGGGTATTTTTGCGAATCTCCCCGCTGTTGAGATAACAAACATTTCCCGATTGGTGAAGTCGATTGTTGCTTATCTGATAACGCACGCGCAGGCTTCCGATCGCGCTTGATTCTCGGCGGCCGGGCGGGAAGAATGACCGTTTGATCGGACGAGTGGGACGTTCTTGGCGTTTGGACTTTGTACTTTGAGCACTCCGTGTCGGGCTCACGACGCGGTCAGGCATCCCAGAACGGCAATCCATACACAGATATACCGCGAATCATGACGGAACGAAAGATGCATCTCGACATGGTGAGCACGCTCAACGAGTCTCCGTGGCTGTAACTCATTCCCGCTCAGCCCAAGCTCCCGGACCTGTCATCATCGACCGGCACCCCGACACCGGGGACATCCACCGTCGTCACCCCTTCCATCGTCCTCCCGCCCGAGCTGCGTCCGTTGACGTCAAAGACTACGCCCAGCGACTCAGGAACCGCTTCTCCCGCATCGGCCGACCGCGTGCTCGACCTCGACCTCTCCCTGCCTCTCTCCACCCTTCTCCGCGAATCCACAAAGATTGCCCATACGCAAGCCGAACACTCGCCCGGCGCCATTGCCCTCGCCGGCGGAACCCTGCCTTTCCGCGAATACGTCCGCTACCTCGCCTCCCTTTGGATCGTCTACTCGGTCCTCGAGCGGGAAATCGCCCGGCATGCAAGTAATCTGGAGACGGAGGAGGAGAGCGAGGTGTTGGCGTTGCTGTGGAATGATCGTCGAGGCGGTAAAGGTCGAATGTTGAGCAGAGCAGATTCATTGGCGCAGGACATCGAGTATCTGCTGTCCACCAAGCCATCTTCGGAATGGACGACAGACCCGCGCGATACCCACCAATCCACGTCCGCTCACGCCCTCCCATCACCGCCATTCCCCATCCCGCCGTTCCTCGCACCCCTCTTCGCCTCGCCACCACACGCCATCACCGCATTCACATCCCGTCTCACCGACATTTCCGCCACGCGGCCCGCCCTTCTCCTCGCGCACGCGTACGTCCGCTACCTAGGCGACCTCTCGGGCGGCCAACTCGTCCGTTCCCGCATTCGCCGCGTCTACGCGCTCGACCCCGCCTCTTCCGATCCGTCAACCGACTCTGCATCGCAAGCCGGCACGCAATTCTACGAATTCGATATCTTTGATTCGGCGGATCGTGGCGTCGAGGGCGGCGTCAAGCAGCCGACGATGTACGAGCGCAAGCAGCGCATGACGGATATCAAGGAGTGGTTCCGCGGCGTGTTGGATAGCGGTACGGCCGACGGGAAAGAAGAGCTGAAACGTGAGTCCCCGTCCTTTGCCTTTTTTGTGGCCTTTGGCTGAGCTTGCGTCTCCGTAGGTGCGCTCGTCGACGAAGCGATCGAATGCTTTCACCTCTCCACCCACATCTTCTCCGCCCTCCGACCAACGCCGGCAGACCCATCCGATTCCGCAGCGCCATCGCAAGCGGCTCCGTCGGTCGTCCGCCCGATACCGCGCAAGTCGTCCGATACCGTCACATGGCGGTCGTTCAGGCCGCTGTTGATCGTGTTTGCGCTGTATGTCGCGTGGATCGCGTACAGGGTGGCAAAGTAAGGAAGCAGGGACTGCATTGCAGGAGAAAGGTGTATAGATGCGTATAGGGTCTTGTGGACATTCTCGGTGTATGGGTTGGCTTGTATATTCAATACCCGGTTTCATTATCCATCTTACTGCGCGAAGCTGTCCCGTGTCGATATTGGTAGACATCAACCCCAGACACTAGTGCAGATCCGTCTCGTATATAATGATCGTTGAGCAGGTTACAACGCCCCGTATCGGCTTTCGGTGTACTGGCATCCATACGCACGTGGACAACGACCGATGCGACACAACGCCGCGCGGCTAAAGCGCATCCTCCTCATCCCGCCTCACTGCCTCGACCTTGCGAATGCCCAACTCAAACTTGCCCTCCACGCCCGGCCCAACCTCCTGCAACGCCGTGTGACTTCCCTCGAGTCCCTCCTCATCCGACGTGGCGGTGCTCTCTTGCACGCGTTCCGAACCCAAGATGGACAGGCCGACGGTCCGGACCTTGCTCTTGAGCATCGTGATTTGCGTTTCCGAGAGGGCGCCCGAGTTGGTGAGCACAAACGAGGAGAGCGGGATGTGTACCGTTTGCCATTTGTTGGCAGCGGCGAGGTTGTTGGGTGATGGGAGTGGCAGGCGATGCTGGAACAGGTCGGATCTAGGGCTAGCGTAAGCGTCATTGCTTGGAGTAACAGCACGAGACTCACCGAACTGGTCCATCCGTCTGGATGTTGACAAACCAGTGCCGCCATGTCTTTGGCTCGCCGGAAGGTCGAACGGTGAGCGCCAGATGTGTGTAGAGGGAGAGGTCATGATGCTGAGTTCCAAAGAGAGATGGCAACGCCTGGTGGGAGAAGCATTAGTATCGACACGAACTTGTATCAGTCGTCAAAAGACCAAGGCAGCAGCGATAACCCTCGAAAGCTTGTCAAAAGCCACGGTTCGCTTTGGACACAGTAATAGCCACGACCTCCAAGGCAAGCCAGGCAAGGTCGGTTTCGCCATCGAAATATGATGAGAGAGGCCAAATAGTGCAAGTCAGCGTTCCGTCTATGGGTATCAAGCCTGACCACAAGTACCTCCTGGCCGAGCGACCCTCAACATGTGGCCGCCACGACAAGCACTGAACCCACGAATACGAGACCGTCGGCACACCCTGTAACACGCCCACGCGTGCACCCCGCCTTTTCGTGGTCGTGAGGCAATGCTCGGCACGCTCCAACAATGTCTCACGCCCGCGGCGACGAGCAGCCTCTTCCACGATACGCGGAGGAGACAAGCCCTTCCCTGCAGAACAGTCGCGTCATTGCGCGCGGCCTATGCTACCGCTGGGAATGGGCTGAATATCGGCCGTCCTCGACAGTCCGTTATTCGTCACCCGCGTCCCGAAGTATTCTCAGCGATTTGATCTGCAGACGGCCGGCAGCCTGACGGCCGACGCAACCTTGCTGAACGTCTCCGGATGCGCCGCACGCCTTTTTCGTTTCAGCGATAAGGTAGGCGTTCCCCGGCGAGCCATTTCTTCAGGACTATCCGGCAGCCCGGGACTATCTGGCAGCCTGTGCCGACAGATTTCAGGGCGACAACAAAGATCATCCTTTGAGCGTGCAATGCTGCCCCTCTCACATCCTCCCATCGCATCATTGGGTACTTGCGCCTCCGATAAGCAGATACACTGGCTGAGGACTCTCGCACCGACTGCTGGAAGACAGCTCGGGCACGCTTCTGTCCGTTGATCCGGTCCTCCACGAGGCCAACAAGTCGTGGATGACCCGCGTGAGATTCCGCATATGCCCTTGAGCGCTCATCCCGCCATCTATTATCAAGGACAGCTTGCCGACGCTTCGATTCACCAACATCTCCTACCCCTGGCGCCGGCTGCCGATTGCAAGGCGAACTATTCAACTCCTGACGGTCTGGCCGACAGTGGCTTGCATTTACCGAGAGACCCCCGCGTGTGATACCCGGCTTACTGTGAACCGCCGTGCCTCCCGTGCTCCTCGTCAACGAAGACGATGTTGGCCGATGCGCAAGACAAGCCAGGGCCGCGTCCGATAATAGATACCGCGTCATGGACATCTAGCAAGCCCAGCTGTGATCTACGCTGAGCGCTCTCAACGGAATATGCAAGACTCGGTGCTGCGGGAATCCATGATGCTTGAACGCCCGTCGCTTCCAAGCGAGGGAACCGCGCTCGGCCGTTGGCCCCTCGGCACGAATGCCGTCCTTCGACAGAAGCACAATGTGTGCGTTCTGTCCACGACCACGCCAAAGCGAACGATACAGTTCTTGCGCCCTGGCTGACATTGACCAACTCGCATCCCGTCTCCCGAATCACGCGACACGATCCCGCACTCGATCGACGATACTCACCTTGTTCCTGAACCCTGCATACCCTCCTCGGACCTTGCCCCTCCACTCTGGACGCACATCCCGCCGCACGTGGCCCCAGAACCGCCCGTCCCCGTGCTCATCGACGTCCAACGTACACTCGCTCTTTCCCCCGATATCGGCGTCGCAGCCCGTCGCAAAGTCCGCGAGACGCGTGTCACGGTTGATGGCGTAGATGAGGTGGCTCTTGGCCGAGGGATCCGCTTCGGCGCGAAGAACTAGTACGCGGTCGGTCGGTCGGTCGGTCGGTCGTCAGCTCGGGTGGCTCTCGCCGCGAGAAAAGGGCGCGGGAACTGACCTCGAGAAGTATTGGCACGGAGGACGGCGAGACTGCGGTCCCAGTATGCTTTCCAGGGCGAGGACATGGCGATGATATAGGGGATGGAGGAGAGGGGGGAGGCAGAGGCGAACCAGAGGACTGAATGAATGAATACTCGAATCGAATCATCGTTCGTCGTCAGCTCACCTCGATCGCGCGGATGACGAGATTGATATTTTGGTATTTTGCAAGATCATTTCGAATTCTAAATAATCGGCCAATATGGGGACGGTTGTGTGCGGTCGGCAAGCGCGGCATGTCTCGGATCCAAGGCGGCTCTGGGCGTCCATCATGGCATTGGATGGATTCCATGGTTTCAAGGGCGATTCCACCTCGGGGGTCCTGGCATCACGGCTTGGCCATCGTCAGCAACAATGCAGATCCCACAGACGCACACCCCTCAGGGGGACGTCATGTACAGCTGGCAAGGCGTGCGGGGAATCCTGGAATCCCTCGAGGGCGACATCGCGCGCGAAACGGACGCGCCCGAGACGACGCCGGCGCGGTCGACGAGGAGCCGGAGGAGTCGCGGGAGCGGGAGGAGTGGCGGGAGCCGTAGGCAAGGGTGGAGTACGTCGCCGGGGATCGGGGAGTGGAGTGTGGATTCGATCGACGAGGAGGAGGAGGAGGAGGAGAGTGGAGAGGAGATAGACGGGCGGAGGAGGCCGAGGCCGCATCGGAGGACGGATACGGATCATACCGTGCGACCGGCATTTCCCAGGGATATCGCTATTCGCGAGCGAGAACAGCTATTGGAGCGGGCCACACCGCTTTCGACGTCACCGGAAGCGGAGCCGTCAACGATACTCTCCCCGCAGGACCCCGCACGGCTATTTGCGCCGCCATCCAAACCAGCAGACCACAAAGGGAAACACGTACGCACCGTCCGTCCGTCCGTCCGTCCATTCCGACACTTCAAGGCTGACCTGCATCTAGCCGCCGATACTCGCAGCATCGCCCTTTCGCGCACACTTGATCGAACGGCGCGTACAATCACAGACGATACCCTCTGGCGAGCGTACGCCGCTCTTGACCGCGCGCCCAAAGTTTCCGCGAGCCTACACGGATGACGGAGTTCGTCCAGACAATTCCCCGTCGCAAGCTTCGCCGCCGCCAACACCGCCTCACTCGACGGCTCGACGGCGCAAGACCATCACCTCGCCTTCCCCAACCCACAAACGCATCCTCAAATGCTCCATCGCCTACCTCATCGCCTCGTTGTTCACGTTCGTGCCCGTCCTCTCCGCCTTGCTCTCGACATCACATGAAATCGACGTGCACGGCAGGGAACGTCCGCGGCCGGCATATTCAGCGCACATGGTAGCGACCGTCATGGTCTACGTGAGTGCGCGCACTGACAATCCCCCCGGGAGATGCGAAAAGCTGATTGCCCGGCATTCGGCAGTTCCACCCCGGTCGTTCCATCGGCAGCATGATCCTCGCCTCGAAATACTGCATCATCCTCGCCACGCTCGCCGCGCTCACATGCCTCGGCGCGATTGCAACGCTCGCGACGTTTGATCGGCTCTTTCCGGATGAAGGAACGTTGGGCTTCGAGGCCGGGGATCTGATCGTTGGCGTGTTTTGGATCGGAGGCTCGATGGGCGGGTTGGCGTGGCTGAAGCAGTGGGTGAATAATCCGAGTTTCAATACGGGTGCGTTGGCTCTTATCGGGAAATGAGCGACTTTTTCACTGACCGGTGCTGGTCAGGCTGTTCCATGGCGGCCGTGACGTTGTTCACCGTCGTCGTCAAGGAAGGCGGGATCGCCAAGCTGACAGAGGTCTTGCTGATCGTCATCATTGGAGGTATGTCAAAGCCAGCAAACACGTCGTCGAATGCCAACGTTATGCAGCAACGATCAGCAATATCGTTTGCTATACCCTTTGGCCGCAATCGGCCACCACCCGTCTGCAGGATCAAATTTCCACCACGATCGACTCGTTTGCGACCCTTTTCCGCCTACTACAAGCAAGTTTCCTGCTCGACCGGCCCCCGAACGATGCCTCGTACGCTTCCCTCCAAGCCGCCGCCAAAGCCCACAGCGCCGCCTTTACCCAACTCAAAGCCGACCTCGCCGAAGCACAGGAAGAGCGTCTCGTCGACGGCCGCATAGGCTTCGAGCAGCGACAGCGGTATGCAGCCGTCACGGCAAGCTTGACGCGGCTTGCGCAGCACTTGACGGGAATGCGTGGCGGGACGGGTCTGCAGGGAGAGTTGCTGAGGGGCAAGGCGGAACGAACGAGCGATACGGGATCCGAGGCTTCCGGCTCTGGTGAAAGCGATGAGGAAAAAGACTTGGCCGAGGCCGGGAATCTGTTTTGGTCGTTTCGGGATCAAGTGGCGGGCGAGTTGAGGCAATTGACTGTGAGTTGCCTCTCTCGATACCCGCGTGTTCTGACGCGCTTCTAGGAAATCTCCTGCAAAGTCCTGCACGACGTCAAGATCGCCATGACCGATCTCGATTCAACATCAGACCATTCGATACTGCTGCACCGCGACCACGAGCTGTTGCAAACAGCGCTTCATGACCTTAGCAAGACGACCATAACAGCAATCAATCGGTTATACCATGGCACTCTTGACGGCCGCCACGGGGGATCGACGCCAACGACAGGCGACAGCTCAAACGAGGCCGTGTACCTGATCTACTTGTAAGTTTCGGGCATGCATGCTGTCAACGCTTACCTCTTTGCAGCTTTATCTTTACGTTGGAAGAGTTTGTGCGCGAAGAGATTCAGCTTGTTCAAGCCATGTGTGAGGTGAGATCGCCGACGCGTGCCCGCTTTCAATTATTGACTGTCTTGTAGCTCGTGGCCGGCAGTCAGGGTAGTCATCCATCAGGACTGGCAAGATGGTTCTCTCCCTCGGCATGGCGTGAAAAGTCAAAGAACAAGGGCCGCGGACGAGGAATTCGTGAGTGCATCGGAGCCGATCAAGCCTTGTGCTCATCAGCGAGTTAGCGAAAGTCGACCCTCTGGACCCGAGTGATCTGCAACCGCCTCTTTTCCCGAAAAAGGACAAGAACAGCCCGAACACGTTGACGATTCCAGCGCGATCTACGCTGACGAGACGCGAGAGGATCTACCAGAAACTGTGGAAGCTCCAGGCGCGGGTACGCGAGAATGATATCAAGTATGCCATCAAAGTGGGTTTGGGAACTGGTAAGTCCAATAGCGAGAAAAGGGCTTGGCTGACCGTCGTCGTCAGTCATGTTGTCCGCTCCCGCCTTTACCGCATCTTACCGCGAGACGTTTCTCGAATTCCGAGGTAGGACGTTTGGCGGTGGCTTGAGCGTGTGCTGATAGCTTATTAGGCGAATGGGCGTTGATCGCATTCTGGGCGACCATGTCGCTCAGTGTGGGAAGTACCAATTTGTGAGTCATTGACGTATGCCATTATTGCACATCTGACCCGACTTTCCAGGCTGTAAGTTTACGTTTCCGGCTGAACAGATTTGGCTGAGTAACGAGCCAGATCATTCTATCGAGTCGCCGGGACCATGTAAGCCTACAGCCCGCTCCCTGCAATTGATTCCACTAACTCGAATTCAGTCTCGGTGCCGTGGTCGCCGTGGTCATCTATACATTGTTCCCCGACGACCATATCGTACTACCCATATTCGGGTTCTTGTTCTCGTTGCCGTGTTTCTGGATCGTGATTCAACATCCGGCATATCAGCAAGCGGGGCGTTTCATCCTGCTGACATATGTGCGTATGGATACTGCCTGTGGCGCAAACGCTGACTTCTAAACAGAATCTCACCTGTCTATACGCCTACAATCAACGGGAAACGGACCTGTCAGCCCTTGATATCGGATGGCGACGAGCGACCAGTGTCGTGGTTGGTGTACTCTGGGCGACCTTTGTTTCCAATTACTGGTGGCCTTTTGCCGCACGAACAGAGTTGCGAATCGGCCTGAGCGAGTAAGCCCAGTCAGATAGACGGTTGCCTTCGCTCACGCTCCTCGGTAGCTTTTGTCTCGATTTGGCGTATCTATACTCTCGTCTGGTCCGGGTGTACAGCCAGAACCACGACGACTCGTGCATTGGTCACCCTCTTGTGGATCGCCTAGCCGACTCGAACGTACCACCGTCATCCCCGACAAACATCAGCCCAAAAGAAGTAGAAAACGAAAAGACCATCAGGGAGTTCATGAGCATGTAGGTGATAGGTTGCACGCCGGACCTCAATTGACGTCGAGAGGTCACACAGGGAGCTACATCTCCAGATCCAGCTCATCCAGCTGCGAGCATTACTGACACAGACAGCCAATGAACCTCGGCTAAAAGGACCCTTCCCTCGTGACACATATGGCGGCATTATCAACTCGTGTCAGACGATGTTGGACAAGCTCCACTCAATGCGCTGTGTGACGACCAGGCAGGAATGGTGAGTTGCAGATCACCATTCCGACCTTCTGGGCTAACGCTTATTTCAGGGATAATGTGGGTCAGACTGGGTAGCAGCTGAGTGAACGCTCACCTCCCCCCAGACGATCCATCGAGACTTCATTCGACCCGTCAACAAGGAGCGCAAGGAGATGGTGGGGAATGTGATACTCTATGTAAGCGAAACGTCTGCCTTCTTGACTACCGCTCACGTCACCCAGTTCTACCTTTTGGCGGCCTCTCTGAGATTGCGCTTCCCCATGCCAGCGTCCCTCCCTCCAGCAGAGACGGCTCGTCTGCGGCTCATCGCCGCCATGTCCCGCTTGGACGTATCAGCCATCCAAAGTCGGCGGCAGAACGATTCCGATACGCGACACTTATTATACTTTGCTTATGCCATGGCAATGAAGGGAGTTATCAAGGAGCTCGAGTATCTAGGGGAGACTCTGCAGGACGTGTTTGGCATCATAAACCAGAGCACCCGAGCCGAGTTTGATGCACTGTTCGTCTGATGAGATACATGTCGCCTACCAAAACTCAGCGGGGTATAGCACTGGCGGTGCTCACTCACGGGTCTCAAGCAGACCATGGAGTCAGAGTTCATCTTACAGAGGGCACTTTCAAGCTACAGCCATTTGCCGTAACATGAGCAAGAGCCTTACTTTCACCTCAGTGAAGTCGCAATTGACAGTAGCGTGCGGCGTCATCACAGAAGCATGTACAGCCCCATATAGATCGGCTTCTGCTCTGAGCCGAAGCTATGTCGTTTACATCCGGAATGACCAACCATTCCGACATCGCTAAGCTGATTTTGGACTCCGCACAAGCACTCTCCGCACCGTGCTTATCACGCCCACTGCCCCGCGCCCAAGACCGCTCTTGACCACCAAGTATACCCGTTGCCGTGACGGAATTTGTGCGAGAAACCATGCACGCCAAGCCGGTCCGGAAAAGTAGCTTTGTATGCGCTCGCGCAGGCTCCTCGTGGGCGGCGTGACGGGCTTGGTTGGTGTCGCTGGGACAGGCGGCGGCGCGTCGACCGAGTGAGCTCGTATCCAATGCCGCATCGAGGCTTCGTGATCCCCCGTACCACTCCTTCGGAACCTTGCGGAAACAGCAAGTCCAAACCGCAGCCACGACGATTCCAGCCACCGCAGAGGCCGCACGTCGGATCTCTGGAACAGCGATGTCGTCACGATCGACAGAACGGACGGCTGTGGCGAAGTGTGGCGGTAGTGTGCGGCAAGACGGCGTGCGAGGAGGACGTCGGTGGCGAGTCGGTCACCGACGACGAGGAGCCGTGGGTGGGCAAGAGGTGTACGGTGCGGCGTTGGAGGGTCCGCGGGCGTTTGAGGCGGCGGTAGGCTCCCAGGAACGACCTTTCGCGTCGCCTTTCTCCCCAGCAACGTCTCCCTGCCATCGCCCTCCTCCATCATTCCCTTCTCATCCACTTTTACCGGCCCCTCGACGACTTCCCACCCCTCGGCAAGCTCCCCAACACGAGGGGGGCGGCCAACGGCGTGAACGGGGGCGCGGCCGGTAAAGTAGGCGACGATATCAGCAGCACAGCCGGGTTTAGGCTGGGCATGGAGAAGGACGGGGACGCCCAGTGCGCGTGAGACGGATTCTGCCTGTCGGTTGCGAGGAAGTGGCCCGTGCACGAGTGATGGAGATCGTGTAGGGGCGGTCGATTGAATCGAACGCAGCATTTCAAAGGACGACGTTTGATGAGATTCGCCGCGTTAGCAAGAGCACCAAACGCGAGACCGGAGCATTGGCCAGTGACAGAATGTGGTTCGGTAGGGCATCAACAGAAGCGGAGAGACGAGGCGGGAAACGGGAGAAACGAAGGCATGAAGGGCGAAGCGCCATACAGACCAGGAAGAGAGAGGAGAATTGAGGAAAAACGAGGAACCCGTCAGCACTCCTTTCTTCACGTCTTTCAGTCCCCGAGCATACCGCAATCCCGCCGACGTCCTTCCTCGTCCCGGCCGAGTTCGACACCACCAATACATTCCCGGCGCCAAACGCCTCTTTCATCTCGGCCCATCCTTTCTGCGCGCGTGTGTCCCCTCAAAGTCAGCGATCTGTGGAAAAGAGGGGCAAGAGGTGGACGTACGGTGATGGATGGGTGGAGGGTGTCTTTGTGAGGCCATGTCTACGAGAACGAGCCGTTAGCGATGGGTGCTACGAGGTATGAATAAAACATCGGACGAAGCGCGGAAATGTGCGGTCATTCTCGCGGCTCGCGGGTCCCTGGCCGTTCATAGAGCTGTGCGACCATCCTCCGTGGTGAATGGCGCCACGGATGACCGCAAGCTTTTGCGCGTGTTCCTCGACAATGGGTTCGTGGGCGGCAATGATCCGATCCGCAACACCGCCCTCCATGACGACACCTTCCGGCGGATAGTATCGCCGTTTTCGGCTTGGAATCCGTCCTCTTTCGTCGCGAGATGCGGATAAACTGAGCGGGAGAAATCTTCACGCTAGCGAGTCCTCTGAAAAAGACGACTTGGACCGGAGAACCGCGTTGCATCTGGGTCACCGGCTTCGTTTCCAGTTACATTGCAATGACCTTGCCCCCACGAACGGCCACGACAAGGGATCACCGCATCCGGACGCGCGCCGCCTCAGCTAGAGAGTGTCGCCATCATTAATATTGGAGGCGCGACGATCCAATGCGCCTTGAAATTTTTCGAGAGCCGTCTCGTTTGTCAAGCTATTCTCGAACATCGGATGACATCTTTGAGATTTCGATGACAAAGCGATGCGCCGGTTGACGAGAATGTGTTGATCGCCGCGGAGACAAAAGTCGTGAACAGCGAGTGATCTCGACGTTGAACGAACGGATGAGACGCGGCATTCCTGCGCGATCCGACGACGTGACAATTCGCTCAACGTCCCGACGAGGGACATGACGCGACGGGTAGACTCTGAATTACGATTGGCAGAGACGACGTATTGGTCCGTTTCCATGCGGATCAAGAATCCGAATATGGTTTCGCTATTCAGGATGGCAAGGCTCACCATGATTCCGAATCCCACTTCGCCCGACGGCGTCTTGGGATGTGTTTCTCGCTGATTCTCCACGACACGGATTCCCGGCCGTCCCGTGACGCCCTCGCGGAGATCCTCGTCCGCGGCGCTTCCTAGCCTCGCTGAGCTTGAGGCGTGACAATCGGTCGTCCTGCGACGACCTCGAGAATCTTACCTGCAGCGCGCTGATGCTGGTTTCGCTCGGAGAAGTGTCGCACCGACTCTTCGGTGCGCTCGAAGAATGCTCGCCTGCGATGCTGGTCTTCTCGCTGACGTTCGACGAGACAGGTATGCTCGGACGTCCTACGATGGCCTTGGAAAGCCCTTGTTTGCGGCGATGGTATTCTCGCTTCGCTCGAGGTCGCTCGGCTTCTCTTGCCTGCGGCGCTGGTGTTCTCGCTTCGCTCGGGGTATTGATCTCGCCGTCGTCGCGCCGCTCCTCGGCTCGAACGTGTCTCGCGCGCCCTGCGGCGCGCTCGGGGATTCCTCGCCCGCGGCGCCTCGTATTCTCGCTCCGCTCAAGGGTACTCTCGCTCCCTCCGGTCGCTCGGGGGAATTCTCGCTTCGCTCGTGCTCCTCACGCAACTCACCAAACAATTATCCTTGTCCACCACGACCCCCTCCCACCCCTCCCTCTTGACCGCCTTCCAATCCACCCACGAGATACCTACCACGGTCATTAGCCCAACCCCTTTCCTCGCCCGCTTTCCACTCACTCGGAATGTACAGATCCGGCTTGAGACGCGTCGGGACGATGAGCGCGTGGAGGTAGATGAGTGCGTTCGGTAGGCGGGGCATGGTGTGGCGGTGGCGGGCTGACGTGCGGAATGCCCCGGGAATGGATTGAGGATTCTTGGAGAGAAGCAAGACTCGCAAAGTAAGTAAAGTGATGGAAGCCCCGGGGAACGCGGGAAATCTGCTTCCGCGTGTCTCACCGGGCGATCCCAGGCGTCAACTTCTCGTTATGGGTTGTCGCGAATTCAGCCCACCCGACATGACTCCCTCTACAAACCACAAAAGCAGATTCAGAGACGATGCGCCCAACCCTCGCGCTCCTTCTTCCGCTCGTACGCGCGCTCGAAATCCTGGGAACTCCCGAGCCGGGGGACTGTATCCCGTCCGGAAGGGCCACAGAGCGGATCATCAATGAGCGGTTTCGCGTCGGTAAGTGTTTCCCTCCTTCTATTCCGCATGTCATCCGCTGATGATGATCTTTGGGGTTAGGTGGAGAAGGGACAGTCGTCGGTCTCTGCGCGGGGAGCGTGCATCGGATGATGGAGCCGATCGTGATGACGGCGCGAGGGCAGGTGTTGCAGACCGAGGGTGAAGGGGAGGGATGGGGAAGGGCGCTGTTGATCGTGGAGGGGGAGGAGCAGAGTATGGCTGTCAAGTGAGTCGAAGCGAGCTGAGGGAAGAGGTATAGGCGAGCGGCAGAGCGGCTGCAGGCAAGGAAATGCGCAAAGCCCGTCGTAGGACGGCCGAGACCCCTTCGAGCCGAGGAGCGAAGCGACGACGGCGAGAATCCCAACGAGCGAAGCGAGAATACCAGCGCCGCAGGCAAGGAGAGCACCGCAGGCACGAGGCCGTCGTAGGAAGGCCGAGACTCCCATCGAGTGCCACAAGAAATCGGTGTCAACACCACGCGACGAGACTCGGCGTTTGCCTGAGCGGCGCGAGAATACCAATCGTCACAGGCCATCATGGCCCCGCCGACGCCGTCGCAGATTGGGCGATTAGTCGGGGCTTCACTCCAGCGCGAAGAGCCCCAGCGCAGCGACAATCAGCGTCTGCTTGGGCGAAGCGCGGATGGGCGTCACGCAGGCATAGGAAGGAGGATCTTCGAGGCTATCGTAGCAGCGCGAGACAACACTTGCGGGGGTCGAGGCTCTGACGCCGTCGCAGCGAAGTTACAGCGTGAAATCGAACGCGGCGAGAACTCTGCGTCTCCTCGTGCGCCGCAACAGACGCGCGAAGTGAACATGGAATCTCGTGGCATCCGCAGGACGGCCGAGCGTCGCCTTCTTCTTCGAGTGCAGCGAAAAGCTACAAACGGGAAATTTCGGTGCTGTCGTAATATGGTCGAGCGTAGGAACTCAAGCGTCGCGAGAACCAGCGTCTCCTCGAGCGAAGCCAGAATGAGAGTGTCACAGGCAAGGAATCCCTCGGGGCGAGCGGCGTGCGCGAGACAGCACCAGACGGTGGTAGGGAGTCGATATTCCTCGGGAGGACCCCGCATTCGGACGACGTAGCGAGGATCAGGTTTCTTTGCGAAGCTCAGCGAGTGTCGTGATGGCGCTCATGGAGCGGCGCTTCGAGACCGTTACAGGACCGCAGGTCATGCAATGAAGCTCAGTGAGCATCAGCGTCTCCCGGAGCGCAGCGAGAATGCACATCCTGCGATATGGGATCTCGAGACAGTCACAGGACGGCTGAGAATCAGTACGTCGGACGCAGCCGTAAGCCGCAGACGAGGATTCTCGAGGCTGTCGCAGGGTGGTCGAGCAGGAAGTCAGACGCACCGAGAATCGATGTCCCCTATCGCAACGCGTGCCCAGGGAACATCTAAGCCCGTTATCGGATACCTATGGATGGACGGGAGTAGAAGAGAGATTTCCAGTCAGCAGGATTTCGTTCAGCGCAGTTGCGGCCGCAAGGGAGAACCGCGCCCGTGTGAAATGGACTTGACAATAGCGACCGTAACAGAGCCTCTGCTATCGTATGCTGAAACGAACATCGCTGATACCCTCCCGCAGAGCCGACTGCTCGGCATGCAACAACATCTCCATCCGCTCCCTCATCATCGACGGCAACCGCCCGCTCCTCTTGCGCGTACCCAAAGGCGAAGCACTGGTGGAAATGGGCAACGCCGACGGGCAGGAGATCCGGGATTGTCGGCTGATTGAGCCGCGCGGGTGGAGCGCGCTGCATTTCAGGGAAGGGGATTGGAAGAGCTGTAGCGACGGGGTGATACGCAATAACGTGATCGTGAGTGGTTTGGAGCCCGTTGCGACTCGCACTCACCCCCTTCAGGGTCCGGCTGGCGAAGAGTGGGACGAGGAATACGATGGCTCTGAGGACCAGGAGCCACGGTTCGGGAACCCACGAGCGGATGGCATCAGTCTCGCGTGCAAAGACAGTCTTGTCCAGGGCAATGTGAGTTGCGCAAAAGCTTACAAGGCGCGGGCTGACGCCGCGTAGACCGTGTTTGATACGACGGATGGGGCGATCGTCTTGTTTGGCAGCGCCGGGAGTGAAGTTAAGGAGAACAAAGTGTATGCCCGGACGAGAATGGTCATGGGAGGTAGGTAGGTAAAGGCCTTGATTCTCCGATGCTGATTTGTTCAGCAATCAATCTCGTCGATTACGATCCCTGGGAGGGCAACTACACCGACGTCCGCGTTCACCACAACACCATCGCCGGTCTCGGCGCGTACATCAAGGGCGCCATCAACATTGGACAGGCGTGCTGGACAGACAATACCGAGATCATGGTACACGGCGGGTCCGTGACGCACAACACGATCGAGGGCGAGGGGATCGGGTATGGGGTCACGGTCGCAGGGGCACGGGGGGTGACCGTTTTGGACAACAAGAGCACGGCGCGGTACAGCGGCGTGATGGGTCGCGAGTGTCCGGTGGCACCGCCGAATGCCGAGCCGATGGCGTTCCTGATCAACCGTGGAAGCTCCGAGGGTGTGTTCCAGGACGAGTTTGTCAATGGCGAGGTACAGCATGGTATGTCGCCTTAGGATTCGCAATGATTCGGGCTGACTGTTGCTAGTGATCTGCATCGAGCCCGTGACCGAGGACGGGCAGCCGTACAAGCCGTGGCGGCTGCGTGATTCGCCGCTGGCGATAGCAACGTTTGCAGAGGCACAGACAGGGAAAGGTGGTTACATGGATGAGGCGATGGTGCGTCGTTTCGAGCTCAACATGACAATCGCTGACCTGTTCAACAGCATACGGCGCTCGCCGATAGTTTAGTGGCGTACCAGATGGATGTTCTCGCAGCATTAAAAAGCGTGAAGGACAAAATGAAGGGGACGGCTGAACCGGCCGGGAAAAAACGAACGTCGGGCAAGAGTTCTCTCTCGTAAGCTCTAGGCTTTACCCGTTGGATGATCGAGCTGACGACCGCTCAGGACCCCGCTGGCAGATTTGTTTGCTAGGTTGGCCAATCTCGAGTTGGAAAAGAAACAGGTCAGGCAGTCGCTCGACGCAGCAAAGCGAGGGATGTCCGAGTACAACTCGCGTCTAGGTGACTACGGGGTAAGCGATTTGGCGTCGCACGAAGCGGTAACTGACTCCCGGTAACTGACTCCCCCACAGAAGGATCGCACGAAATCGTTTCGTCGGCTTTTCGTGGCCGCGAGGACCTACAGCGCAGGAACTCTTCCGGAGAGCGCACTATCACTCATACCACATCATGTAACACAACACAACTGGACGCCCGCGCTGCTGTTCCTTCTGCTCGAAATGGTTGGACTGGGCATATGGCGGTGGTCGCGGCATGCGGGCACGACCCGAGGCGGGGACAAGGGACATGTGCGCGCTACTAGTCTTGGGTTCAGTAGCAGCAAGCCAGCCTCTGTGGGGCTGTTTGGTCGCAGGAAAGCGGTCAAGATGGTGTGAGGCAGTCGACACTTTATGAGCATCGATCATATCGGCGAAGGCACAGCTTTCTATGCTTTGGGTCTGGAGACTAGCGCTACAGCATGGCAATCCAGAGTTCAGGGCAACTACTTTTACTATGTGCCGATTGATCGCTTTGACTCATGGCGATACGGAAGTAGGCGGTTGCGCAAGAGCGAGTCAAGAGCACAGTCACCTTGGACGTCGGAAATGTGTTGTCCACGCTCAAGAGACAGAGAACGTGGAACCGTTGCGATCACGTACGTCCGATCACAAAGGACGCGCCGCTTTTCAGGGGCAGGAAATACTCCTACCTGAATGCCTTCAACTCCGACTGCTCAATCACTGCTCGAATGCTCGAGCTTGCGGCCAGAGAATCATCGATGTCATACAATCCTACGACGCCAAATCTCCTTCCTTTCGCGGGACGTCCTTTGTTCCTCTTACTCCTGAGAGATGCGTTGAAAAGTTGCGTTGAAAAGTCTTGTTTTCATGAATCGCTCTGTTCGGCATGCTATAAGAGAAGCGCAAGTGCAAAGGTGATCTGTAGAAGGCGGATAACGCTATCAACGAGACATATTCCAATTCTACTACGAAAGCTGAACACTGTTGCTCTTTTCTCATCAGGCCATCCAGCATTCCAGACTCTAGTGAACAACCGGAGTCGGGAAGTCTTGATCATGATGCGTTGCTGAGCACGAGGGTATATAGTGTCGAGCGGGGAGCTTCCAAAAAACCATCGGTCATTCAGGGAAGACTGCTGCATCGACGCTCTCTGATGGTACCAGTATGCCTGACTCTTCAAGGGAGGAAAAATTGCCGAAGTGGTGGACAGTCGGAATCGCCTCTGGGTCCCTAACGCTGGCACCTTGCAGATCTGAGGCGTCCCAGGGCCGTGACAGTAAGTTCTATGCTAGAATAGAAACTAGTTTTCAAGGGTGTCGCTCAGAACGATACCTCCCTCCTCGCTGTTGTGCGATGCTCGTTGCGAAAATCTCAACATATTCCTTCGGCGACGGCATGATAGTGGAATCCGGCACAAGAGGTCTGAAACGCCGTTTCGTGCCAGAAGAGCCGACGGAGAACTTGTCTTTGCGCTCAGAGCAAGGAAGTAAGAGGGCAAGGGATGGACATGGTAGCTATTCGCCGACTGGGTCAACGAGAAGGCCTAACCGTGGGTCCCGCGGGATGAAGGCGGAATCGCACCGACAGTTTCCGATCTTCGCAGGTATTCAAGGCAGTATCACGGAAACTGGTTCTAGTAATCCAACTGCACTGACAGGCTGGACTGTGGGGTTGTCTTTCCAAATGGCAGGTACGAGACGTCAAACGCGTGAGTCCAATCCGGCAATTGCTGTGGGAAGGGGATGACAAACACGTGTATTTACTACTTGTCTCTTCAACACGCGGGGCAGACTTCATGGCTAATACCCGTCATTTCGAGGCGCCACCGGGTACTCAGCCCTCTCTGATTTCAGATCTAGCCCCTATCCCGAAAACGTACCCGCTTCCTGAACTGCCGTCTGTTTCTGCGAGCTGCGAATTAGCTTCTGGCACTACAGGAATTCGAAATATGCAATCTCTAAGTGACTCCGTCACCGTCGAAACGTCGGACCGTCACGATCCTTCCCCAGCACCGACGGTGACGTTTCATTGTCGATTCCCTCAGGACATCGTAATAGTGCTTGAACAGACTAGAGAGCTTGGGACGCTCGTGCCCGCAAACTTCGCTGGCAAATTCGTACAAGCGAACAGCCGAATGATAAGGCGCTCTACAAGTTTGAAGTACCTACCGGCCTAGAGGAGAAAGATGGAAGGACACCTAGATCCACTCACTTCGGCACGCAACTTCGGCATATCCTAACAGCCGAAGCCGACAATGCTCCTCTGCTCTGTGGCCGTCGAATCTGGGATTGTTTGCAGCTCTATAGAGAAGCATTACTGAGCAGACAGTTCTCAGAGGAAATTGCCGATACCGGATATATCAAGGGTATGTCATAGATTCAGTAGTCACTTTGTTCGAGCGATAAAACGGCAAGAGCAGCTATGACTCATTCAACGGTTGCGTATCACAAAATACGAGGCCTCCTCATGACATACTTTATCATCATCAAACGCACAGTCGCTGAAGCTAAGTACCACGTCTCCCGCACAGATTTTCCATCCTCAAGTTCCCATTCTCGGAGTGACATGTTTGAAGCAGGATTCGAACAATTCACTTTCTCCGCCAAGGATTCGCAAGATACGACCCGCCTAAGGATGGTCTTATGGAAAAACCACCTATCTAGAATGTTTCCGCTAGAAGGCGCAACTTTCAGGGTGACGCAGATAGAAAGAGGGCGTACCAAGTTCTTCTTTAATTGGCCGTCGCCACAATATCACAGGGAAGGACCGAGGGAGCCTCGGGACGAGTACTTTGGGCTGAGCTCGGCAAATCTCCCCAACAACACAATGAAATGGATCGGGCGACATTGGGAAAAGCGTGAAACGAGATAGATGACCATTGCGCACAGTGTAGCCTTACTTTAGCTTCGTGACATATGTAGTTATAACACAACGAACCTGGGTCTCGAGATATAGCTGTGCGCTTATAGCAAGGTGTTTCTGCTCATTACAAGCGTATATGCGTGTCGGCCAGGTTCAAGATGCACTTCCACTGTCGACCTTGTCTCCAGAAGCAGAAGCGGGTAGGAGTCTCTTTAGCGAAGCACATAGTAACATAAAGGGTTTCCCGAAGCGGTCAACCTACCAATCGGAAAAGGTAGACATCATGCATAAATAGGTGCCATTAGACACTGCTCGGAGACCAACCATTCAAGCCATGATTACAGCAGTTGACGATCAGTGATCATCGAGATGTACATTGCAGTGTCCTTTGCCAGAGCTCTTAGGACGTTCAACTCGTCAGCACCAGTTCTCAGCTCCGTTTTCCAATCTCGCGTTTTCTAACCATGTCCTTCGCAACTACCAACTCTGAAGGCGGCTCAAGCACCCGCTTTCAACGGTTGATGGGTGAACGACCTTTCTCCCATGTATATTATCTTGGCGTTCATTCTCGGAACATGATATAGGGAGCAAAGTTTCCACGAGAGGCCACGAACAACCAATTGTATAGCCTCAGCCACATGAATGTCGCAGGACTGCTATCTCAGAATGTCTTGGACGATCATTTACAGCTTCCAAAGCTGCATTTCCTGCATCTTCCGTGCGTATCGGGGTAATCCTCATCTGCAGTTCCGCAACAGGGGAAAAGAGGGAGCAAGCTACATGGCAGGGAGCTTGATTTGCGACGCAATGAGCAGGGGAAGGGGCAGCTGCCGACACGGGGGCACCTCCTCGCGGAAACAGATCGCCTGAGACAGCCAGAGCCAGGAATCCGGAAATCCCACTTGTACATCTACGCGTGTTGTCACCGCTTAGTCGTCGACACATCATGGTCGACAGCCACGCCCTCCTTGGGCTGACGGATCGCCACCATGGATCGATCCGCGGCGCTTCTCCTCTCCGAGTTTTTTCTGTCTGGGATCGACCGCTCATGGACTCCTCGTCCTTCCCAATGGCTTCTTAACGTCCTATTCTCCCTCGTCGGCGTGTCGCTTTTCTTCCTCCTCGCACAACCTCGACGTCTCCAACAGCGACAGCCACGTCCACCACCGCACGTCTCGTCGTGGATTCCTTGGCTGGGAAGCGGAATGCATCTCGCGACGGATCCGGATAGCTTTTTTGACCGCGTAACGTGAGTGAATTGTGTTTCTTGCGATGTTAATGTGCTCACATCTTACCCGTGAGGGTAGGCGCAAGCATGGTCCGGTGTTCTCTATCACAGCCGTTGGGAAGAAGATGATCTACGTAACATCGCCGGATTTGATCTTGCAAGTCTATAGTAGTCCAACGGTCTTGTGAGTAGATCGAGTGGCAGCTTTGCCACGATACTGATGATGGGATCAGCGATTTCCCCTTGATCAGGAGGCATCTGCAGATGTACATCTTTGGGCAGGTATGCTCGGCTTTCCCGAAGATTGGACGTTGCTGATGTCACTCAAAGTCTGAGGATGCGGATCACGACATGGATGAAGAACTGTTTCCAGCGCATTCGAGGTGTGTTTCGATCCATCTCCAGTGATATATGACTTATAATTTTCGCAGACAGTTACAACCTGGAGCTATCGGGAATCTCGTGGAAGATTTCGCACGGCAACTGAATACGAATATCCGAAAATTCTCGGACGAGATCGGTGATAGCGGGGAAATCATCAGGGAAACGTCGCGGCTCGTGCATTCCATGGTGCGTTATGCAATAATCCATGGGTAAAAGCGCTTATGTTCTCTGTGGTAGTCCATCTCAACTCTGGCCGCCATGATGGGCACCACATTCCCCGCTGAAGAGTTCCTGAATGCATTCGCCAAGTTTGACGCCGAGTTTACGAAACTAGCAGGGGAATTACCGGCATGGATGTGCAAGGACGCCGTCAAGTACCGGGATGCATGTCTCGACACACTCGAACGGTGGTACATTGGATGGCACGAAAGAGCCGACGCCGGGAAACTGCGCGAAGACGAGAAAGTTTCGTCAGTCATTCAGGCCGTCCTCGACTTTGCAAGCAAACACGGCACGAAGACGCGCGACGTGGCTGCTTTCCTGTTGGCGGATATGTTTGCAACTCAAGCCAATGCTCCACCGGCAGCAGCATGGCTGATTATCAAGCTTGCGGAGAATCCGGATAGTCTGGAACGACTTCGCGGGGAGATACAGGCAGGCTTGCAGCAGTGTGCTGAAGGGACAATAGCGAGTCTGGTGCAATCACGGGAGATCATGAACGGTCCAACATTTGCATTCTTGACAAGCGCCATCAAAGAGACGCTTCGGTGTGCAACGTCGGTGGCGTCGATCAGGCGTGTCATGGAGGATGCTGTCATCGGCGAGAATCGCAGCGGTGATGGAGACAGTGGAATTCTGTTGAAAAAGGGGGAAATGATCTACTGCTTGACACGGCCAACCCATACGGACTCGTCATTGCATCCCGACGCAGAGCAATGGATTCCGGAACGTTTCATGGTCGGATACAAGATGCACCAGCATGAAGGAAAGCCGGTGCGCAATACGTGGTTGCCCTTTGGGGGCGGGACGTCAATGTGTGAAGGTAAGACTACTCCGGCAACCCTTCAGCCGAGCTCATGCCCTGTCTCGGCAGGTCGTCATTTTGCGCTTCAGGAGATACGTATCTTCGTGGTGGCTTTCTTCCAACACTTTGACGCACGGCCAACGACCACTCGGAATGCACAAATGGACTTTTCTCGGGGATCGGGCTCGGGCGTGATGCCTGTTAAAAACGGCTGGGGACTTCGGGTGACCAGGAGGAATGTTGCTGGCGATGTCGAATCTTAAAGCGGCTGAATCGACTCAAGCATCGACTCAGGCATATTGGACGATCTGTATCAAAGGGCCGTGCTCAAGTCAGCGTTTGATGAATGCAATGACATCTACTCTCTTGCTTTGTTCGCAATTCGGAGCCAATCCCATCATTTCGGTCGCGAAATGGATATTGCGGATGTTCATTGTTGAAGGACCATGGATATCGCGAACAGCAGGCTAATACAACCCTATCTCGACGAGGATTTCTTCTTTCGATCTGCCTCTTCTTTCTCCCTCCTATCATTCTCCTCCGTCAGATCTTTGGTGGAATAAGTCGGTACATATCTCAACATCGGCCAGTTCCGCCATTTCTCCGCAGCCTCTTTCTCGGCCTCTTTCACCTGTTTCTTTTTGCTTTCGCCAAAAAGTGCCTCCCAGAAGTTACCTTTGCCTCCTCGTTTCCGGTACATGTAATAGCGATACCATAAAAGCAGGATAAACTGGGTTGGGATGTGGTCGCGACAGCGTCGAAAGGTTTATCAGGTCGGAGGCGGCGGTTGTGCAGCAATGGCAGGAGGGGGAGCAGAGCCGGAAGGTGTGCTGTCAGCCGACTTTTTCTTGTGGGAACGGAAAATCATTCCGGCAATCACCAAGAAGAGTATCACGCCGGCAACCGCTCCGATAATAGCTCCTATCTGATCGCCATTGCTATTGTTCTCCACTTCGGCCGGAGCCGCAATAGGCGCTCCGAATGCATCCGTTGAAGGCGTGCCTCCAGATGCGGGTTGCGCATTGCCGCCTGCAGCGATCGGCTGCGGACTGACTCCGCCAGAAATTCCTGCACTCCCGGCTGGCTGACCCGGACCCCCGATCGATGAAGATGAAGACGGATAGATCACAGGTCCGACCGCAGAGCCTCCCGAGGTAGCGATCACGTAGTCCAAGGACAACAAGCTGGATGCCGCATTCCGCAAGACGACCTGATGGGCACTGCTGGGATCAAGCCCTTCCTTGTAGAATAGCAATGCTTGCGCGATCGTCGTCTCGCAGAATCCGGTCAATGAGCCGTAGGTCACGCCGTCTACGGTGACAGTGAAAGGGCCCGCGCTTGGCGACAAGAGGCCAAAGATGTAGAAGGCTGAGCCAGTAAATTGGAAGGCGGCGCTTGCGCTCGGAAGAGAGGCTTGATGCAGCGTATTACCGTATGCACATGTACCAACCGCTACACAGACACTGGGAATCTTGGCTGCAGGGAAGTCGATGTAGTAGATGCTAGGGCTGGCGTCGTCCAGGGTGAAATTGGTTGGGGTTGAACGTCTGCGAACCGCTTTCCTGAATATCAAGGCTCAAGAGAAACAACGAAGACTTACTTTTGCTTTCTGTACTCACGAGATATCATGGGCGCCATGATGTGGTCGTTATGGGGTCAGGGATCGGGCTTTGGGGGTTTTGGAAATGGGAAGCACAACTCGGATATTCGATAGTGAGTAAATGCACTCCACAGTTCCCCCCCCCCCCCGGGTCGCATTCTATGACTATTATGAGTAGGAAATAAAGCTGGGCACGCACCTCCTGGCCCCCTGGCACTCGGGGTCTAAAAGGGCGTTAAAGGATGCTCTGCTCTCAACGAAAGGAGTAAAAACACCTGTGAAACGTCATGTGGGAATGGGGGCCCAAGATCTCAATTGCATCTTGAGTGATCGTCAACTTCAACTTCGCCCGAGCTATGGATTTTGACTACAGTAGATTCGCGGAAGGTCTCGACGTATCTGGAATTTAACTCCGAAACACCGTGTAACTTAACGCGGCGTCCGAGCGAGATGAGCTGACCCCCGAGTCCTACTTGGTGTCGCAAGACCCTCGAGATTCGATGAGTTGCATTACAGTCCTTGATATTTTATACGTGTTCTGTCTTTTTGGCACTACACCCGTCCAAGGTGTTCTCACAGCAATATCGCAGATTATCAAGCAGCGGTCCAAATTGAAAAGCGGAATGACGTGTAGAGTGCAATGGTCTTCATGCTTTCTGGTCTGCCCTTCGGGTACCTTGATTGGAGTAGGATCTCGTTGCCATACCCCTCAGAGGTGTACTATCATCGAAATCCGGAGTTGTACTAGGATCCAGGCTCACAATCCATCCGTATTTTCTTGAATTAAGATTCCAGCCTTCGGGACAGTCAGAATCTCGGACGCCTCGGCCATAAACTATTCTTTCGGGAGACTGAAGGGAGTACTCAAAAATCGGGTCAAGGAGACGTCATCCTCGCTCGTGTTTATGTATTCCGGCTGCACAGCCACGCCCGATCGCCTGGCGTCCGCTCTTGATCATGCCGGACAAAAAGGAGCCGACAGCAAAGGAGGCGGGCTGGCGAGATCCATTAGTTGCGGTTCTTAAGGCTGACAGTAGGAGCTTGGCTATTAAGCTTTGCCTTCCTCGCTCTGTCTGATGATCATCTCCCCGGTTCGCTGACAGTCCACCCAGGCATACTCAGCATAGTGAATTCATTCACTATCCCTTCCCTTGTCTTCTCTGGCCATCTAAACTCAGCGTCGACCCGTGTTCGATATCTCACGCCGCTATAGGTACAAATTGAAGGCTCAAAGAATAAGCAGTAAGTTGTGAGAGACTAAGCGATCCCCTTTCCTGTGCAGTCGGCAGCATGGCCCTCAGCTGAACATCACACCTTGTAGTACAAAGTGCATCTTGGCGCATGTCATTTCGCGTGAAGGGTAGGTTCATCTGTTCAACGTATTGACTTGATTGATGGGCTGCATCGGAACACCTTTTGTCCTTTGACCGGTAGATTTTCGCTCCAAGTAGGTCTATATCCTTTAACCTGATTCAGTGTGAAGTAGCTCAATGCTTGGTGATTAATAGCCTTGATTGGCAATTAGGTAAAGGGGGATTTGGTTCGGTGTATGCCGGAGTCTACCAGACTTATAATGGGTCGGATTCGGAAACCTCAACCTTCAGTATCAACAGCCAGGAAGACAATAATGGTCTAGCTCAAGAGCCATCTGCGCTGTATGTGGCGATCAAGTTGGAAAGGTAGAGCGTTCAGCGTCCTATGCGAAGGTGCAGGAGATTCACCGCAGACCTCTAAATAGGGCAGATCAGGAACAGTCATATCTCGTGAATGAAGCCAAAGTACTCAAAGCAATCCAAGGGGTAGAGGGCATACGTGAGCGCCAGATTGATTTCCCTCAACTGTGTAACGCTGACGTTGCATAATACGCGGCTTGCCATCAGCGCAATTCTATCTGTTCGCCAGCACTAACATCCCAATCAAGCAACGCTATTCCGTTTCTATACGTGCCCCGCCCACAACCGCCAAGGGTTTCGCCCCGCGCCCTTACAAACGATCCCCTTTGTCGACCCCTTTACATTCAAACTTCGACTTACAAGGTCAAGCATCCCCTTTGCTGGGAATGAGTCAAGATCTCATGCACCGCCATCAGCATCAACCACAGCCGTATCTTTATGACGCAGTGCAGCTGGTGGTCCCACAGACACATGAGCGGCATCATGCTCTCGTCATGGAGCGATTGGGCGAAGATCTTGGAACTCTGTTCCGTCGGCATTTGACAAAGAAGATCAAGCCCACCGGGGTTCAAGGCAATTTGAGGCGACGGCACTCCGTCGCAGCGATGCCACCAGTAGCGGAATCTGTCGGATGGGACGATGATACTATTGCCTGGGTGGGATGCCATGCGCTAAAGAGGTTAGAACACATTCATGGAAAGGGCTTGGTACATAGAGACATTGTAGGTGATCAAGGACGAAGCTTGGAAAATCTTCTAACCCGATTGAATCTGTCTGCAGAAAGTGGGTGTTGCTGGAACTGTGATGTCTGTTGCTGGGATTTGAGCTAAAGAAAATCGTTACATAGCCAGAGAACTTTTGCATCGGTCGAGGATCTAAGAAGGAGATACTGTATATCGTAGAGTAAGCAAGCTGGTTCTCTGGCATAGTATAGCTTGCTAATGGTGCTGAGTTACCTTACACCGGAAAGTTTTGGTATGACACAATCATACCGGACAGTAGACGGTCACCATATGCCACATTTGAAGGGGGCGAAGAGTCTAGTCGGTACGCAAGCGGTAAGCACTTTTGGCAATAACAAACCGGAAGCACGACTAAACCTGTCCCTCGCAGTTTATGAGTTACCGATGCCGTATGTCATGATACAGCGGGAGTGGACTGTCGACTGATTGAATTGCCACGCATCCAGAGGGGACGAGACGCGATGATCTGGAGAGCTTGGGCTACATGCTTTTGTGTTAGTTCAGGAATCAATGGAACGATGATTTGGTATTGACATACCTTTCCACAGTTTTGTATCACGGTACGCATGCAGTTCTTCATGATGCCCTTTGAACTCAACATTCGAGGGCGATTCAGGAAGTCTCCCTTGGTCGAAGGATGCCAACAGGTTCGAAGAATCGTTCGCCAAGTCGGGACATCGATGGACGGTAGAATCGTTAGGGCTAAACGACCATATCAGAGAGGAGAAGAAGGCTTTCTTCAAGCGTGGTATGGGTCTGGAGCGTTTGCGTCAGTAGTTTGGCATACGCTTCTTTCAGGTTTGCTGACTCCACATTTCGATAGCTCGAGAACTGGCTGCCTACTTTCGAAAGGTCGCAGCGCTGAATTTCGCAGATAGGCCTGATTATGCGGCATTGCGCGCGATACTGCAGCAGTTGATGAGGAGACCACAACTTGCGAGCTCTGTTGATTCTCACGAGGCAAGACCCCGTTGCGGACTGCAGCATTTGGTTGCAGCATGATAGCCTCTGACGACCGGTGTGTCGAGTGAAGCCCCGTTTCTTCAGGATAAAAGTGTGGCAGTGACGCATGTTTCTAGTTGACCAACACCAGGTGTAGCGCGCTAGTGAAGTATAGTCATATCGCATCTGTGCTTGCCAGGCGAGGCTCTGCGTTAACATGAAGCTGATTATTGGCCGTCCTTCGTGAGGATAGTAACAGCATCACTGAGCGTCATCAAATCTGAAAGCGCCCACTTCGACCTGTCAAGTACGCGGATCTCCTTCGATAAAAAGGCTCTTTCACAACGTCTTTCAGATCGGCGAACTATCGGTGACTTATTCGGGGATAGCGATCAGTCAAAAAGCCCCCAGCCACGTGTTTGTAGCGTGTCGGTGACATGCTTCCGGCGGCAAAACTTTGCACATGACGCCTCGAAATAACTGCGAAGCGGATGCGGATGCGGAAAGTTGTTGCCCTCCAGTCAGTAGCCGCGACGTTGGGGTTGGATACTCGTAATAACAACTCTATCTACGCTAAACATGCCATCCCTGTGTTGGATGCCGGATCTGCTCCCCCGCCATGTCGTCGAAAACGCCAAACGGCCTCCGCTTACAGACTGTTCGACCGATTCTCCTCTGGACTCTGTCTGGCGCCTACACCGTCTACCTGGTCCAGAATGATGATCCTCGACTGCGAAACTCGTCAATATGGCTGCCATTCGTGCAGTTGCTCCTCCTTTGGGTCTCGGTGGACCCGATCCGGCAGCTTTCGAATCGTCCTGGAGGAACTTGGTCGGTATCATGGATGTCTGCCAGCCTGGGTCTTTCGGAGGCTTCCAAGGGAGAAGGGGAATGGCGAGAGGTCATTGTTCAAGGTGGACTGGTGTCGGTCGTGAATTTCGCCTGGATGAATGCCTTCGTGGGACTGGATACCGCATCTGCGATCGCTTTCTTGGTGAGTAGACCACCTTGACGACTCGGACCGTCCTAAACAGGAACTATAAAGAGCTTGGCGATATCGCTTTGCAACATCGAAGTTGCCAAGTCAAAGGTGTCTGCCGTCTCCTTCATGAGCCTCATCTCGTCGGCCACTGCTATTGCGATCGCAGCTTCAACACCCGTAACATCGCTTCACCATCGCGCCTACAGTTCCATCATGTGTATCGTTTACATCGCCAGTTCCGTGTACCTCACGCATCGATCCGGTGCGACCACAGCAACAGCCGTCCTCAGAACGATGACCTCGAGAAAGACGGCAATAGTGGCGGTAGGAGGAACGGGCCTATTGACCCTTGTCTTTGCAGTCAATAGGAGCGAAAGAAGGCTTCCTTCGGCTCACGCAGTGATATACATTGTGACCGCCGCCATTGCGTTCTGCGCCGCAAGCCTTTCATCGTCATCGACTGCCGCCGAGAAGACTGGTTGCAGTACACGTCAGGCCATGGACGGGGCGATCGCACAAGGACTGGCAGGTACCGCCTGTTTGCTGGCGATTATAGCGATGTCATCATCTCGGCACAACGCGGTCCTCCTTGCGCAAGCGTTCGTCTTTACCGTTGCGGCCGCAGCCGCCAGGGTATGTCATCCCGAATCGCTTGCGACGTCGTCCGCGTCGAATTCGACCGCCCTGTCCCGCACGTCATCCTCGGCTACGCTTGCGATCCATCCGGAAAGCGGATCCGACTCAAGTTCTCCGGACAAGAAACCGAAAGCCATGATTGAGTCGGATGTCGAAGGCAACAAGGAGCAACTCGGACCGGATTATCCGCCTACATTCGAGCGTCTTCCAGCGATCTCGGGCGAGCGATGGAGGATGGCTTGTTTCGGGATCTTGCTGTTGCCTATCCTGGCCTGGGTTGGACGGCATGCGGCAGTCTTGATCGGGGCGGCTGAAGAGCAATCGATGAGCATCAAAAGCTTCGGCTGGCAGAGGGAGGCAGACTATGACATGTACGTACCAGACTTCTCATGTGATGCCGGCGCTGACTCGGGCGTCTCAGTGTCGTTGCGTACTACGACGAGGACAAGGCGATCCTCAAGGAGACGATTCAAAGCGTCAAATCGAGGCTCCAAAAGCATCATACCTCGCGGACAATCATTTACGCCAAGGGCCCCGATTCACACACGTGGGAAGGGCTTGACGGTCTGCGAAAAGCTGTCGGTGCTGACGAGGTGGTGGCATTGGAAAATGTCGGTAGGGAGGGCGAAACGTATCTAGTGAGTCGCGTCCGGGATTGAGCGGAATGATTGCATTGACGGCGCTCCTGCAGAATCACATCACGCGCCATTACGACTCGATCGTCGCACCGCTTGCCCGTCAGACATTCTTCATCCAGCCCCACTTTGCCTGGGACTGGATTTTTGCCGCGCGTATGGAGAATGTCGTCACGGATGCGACGGGATTCGTTTCGTTTGGACCGTATTTGAATGCCTCTTGTACGGCGGATGGAAGCGAGATTGACAGCCATGGACAGAGTCATCCGAGAATTGCACAGATATACAGTGCTTTTCAGGGTGATCTGTGTCCAGCTGATGGATTTGCCGTGAGTGATTCGCTGACATCAGGATTGCCGTTGCTGAATGTTTCGCAGATCACATGGGCGGGTCAGTTCATGGCGTCTCGTCGGCGAATCCAATCGAACAAGCTGTCGACGTACCAGAACCTGCTCGAGTTTTTCCATGTGCCCAAGCTTGAAGAGAGTGATCCAGCGTACGGCTCGACGCGCAAGGAGTGGATTTGGAAGGAAGGATGGTACGTTGTTCTATTCCTCAACTAGGAGTTGAGGCTGACCATCTTCATCTTCGTAGGTGGAATTCGCAGCCATCGGATCCGACGTTGGGACATGCGGTCGAGCGGAGTTGGTGCGCCATGATGCGTTGCTCGGATTTGAAGATGGCCTTGAAATGCCAAGGAGAGAATGAGAGCAACCCCGAGTTCTGTCAGTGTCTGGATTAGACGACGTGGGGGAGGAGAAGGAGATGCATACACGAATAGACCCAGTGTATCATGTATACCCGGCATACTGTAAAGTAGAGAGGCAAAGCCTCGACTCGAGCGCGATCGACGGCACATGAAGGGAAATGCACGTCCACACTCTATCATGCTCCGAGTATAAGCAGCGGTCCTGCGTCTTTCCTCACCTCATATCATTCATCCTGTTGTCACGCACACGCTTCACCTCGTCACTCCTTTGGTCGTCCATTCGTCGTCGGTCGGTCTATACCAAAGCTCCAGCCATGCGGTTCATTGGTGAGTATCGGAGCCGGACGATTCATCCCTGTGCTGAACGCCGTCTCAGATATTGCCGTCAACCTGACGGATGACATGTTCCAGGGAAAGTATAGGGGGAAGCAGTTGCATGAGTGTAAGTGCAAGACCCGAACCATCACCATGAAAGCTAAAGGCCGGCCGCAGCGGATCTCGATGCCATGCTCGAGCGAAGCAAAACCGCCGGTGTTCAGTCCATGATCATCACGGGAACGTCTCTAGCGGAAAGCAAACAAGCGTTGGAGATGGCACCAAGGTACGGTGCGTCTGGGTCAGAGTCGTCTTCTGTAATTCCCGCTCAGCTCCCGCGTTCAGGCCTATATGCAACCGTGGGATGCCATCCGACATCGACGTCGGAGATTGCAAAACGCGCGAATGTCGAGGACTATTTCAACGACTTGGAGTCGGTGATTCAAGCTGAAGCCAACAAGGGCCAGGAGAGCAGGGCAGTCGCTATTGGCGAAATTGGCCTTGGTAAGGGCTTCTTCTTAGAGCCGAATCACGGGCTAACGCGTGGTTCAGACTACGACAGACTCCATTATTCGGACGTTGCAACCCAGAAGGCCTACTTCCCACGTCTTCTCAAACTAAGCGACACCTACTCGCTACCCCTTTTCCTCCACTCTCGGCATCCAGATGCACACATCGACTTTGTAAAGACGCTGAAAGATGCAGGATGGGAGCAGGGTCTCGAGCCCGTCGAGGGACAAGCCGATCCGAATGCACGTTTGCCGAGGGGTCGTCTAGGCGTCGTGCATAGCTTTACCGGTACAGTGGATGAGATGCGGGAACTGGTACGTATAATCTGACGGGGAACGGCCAAAACGTTGACTTCCTGCCAACTAGTTGACTTTTGGGCTTTACATCGGCATCAACGGTTGCTCGTTAAAGACGGAAGAGAATTTACATGTAGTCTCGCAGATACCTCTATCACGTCTGATGCTGGAGACAGGTGAGCCCTATTTACTCCTTGTGCGAGCTCAACTGATTCGCCGCAGATGCACCATGGTGCTCAATCACTGGATCGCATGCTTCATCAAAACTTCTACCCCCGGCTGGGCATGCGCTGGCTCAAGTGCCCAAGTCCAAGAACTTTAAGCAGGGCCAAGGTGTGAAGGGAAGAAACGAGCCAGCCGATGTGAGTCGAACGAAGCTTTGTCCGAACGACTCCCTGATCATCCTTATTTGCAGGTGACCGCTGTGGCGTACGTCGTCGCGCAAGCCATGGGCTTACCAGTGGAGCAGGTTGCACGGGCGGCGTGGGAAAACACTGTCAGGGTGTTTTTTCCGCATAGGAAAGATTGGCTATAACCAAGACGCATACCATATCATATCGTGCTCAGTCCTCTTCGGCACGTGCAACCTGCAATCTGTCGAGCGCAGTGTCGATACAGGCTCCGGAAAAAAGACCGGTGCAGCCATGATAGCCGGGCATCGTTTCGATCCGCTATCTTTCTGACCCGGTCGTGGAGGAGCTCCCGAGCCTCAGAAGATCCAGTGGCATTGCAGGTGGAGCGAGCAATCCTTCAGAAGACAATGTGATCTCGTAGGCAGCTTGGGAGAAGTCGCCATACTCCATCCCCTTCACGAACGATACGACTTGTGTATGTGATCGCTCTAAATGACAGCTCGCAGAATATTGGTACAATTAAGTCTCGATGCTGCAGTCGTATGCATTGTCTTACGACCTGAGACTCACCCCGACTCCCACATTCACCTCCGCCAGATGCCATGGGCATGCTCACCCTCCAGGAAGATGGCATTGAGGATCGCCGCTAAACGGATACCTCCCTTGGCGAGCATCATCTCTACTACCTTGTCATCGCCAATCTTTCCGAGATATTCCGGGGTGTCGAGTTCGACGACGGGATTCCGGGGATCCCAGTGCGGAGGCCAGGCGTAAGCGCAGTTGATGGGATGAATCTGCTTCGCCCAGGTGTAAGGACATGCGGGGAAGTCTCGATCCTCGTCGAGTGTAACTTGACCAGATGCGAGGGCGGCGAGCTTGATGGCTTGGGTATCGAAACCCTTCACGGCGGGATCCGCGACGTCTACGAGATAGTTGGCAAAGCCGACAATGGGAGCGGGCAAACTGCCCTTGACCCAGTCAAAGGCAGTGGTCCATCTACCGGGCGGGTTGTGCGGGTACGGATCGCCGCCGGCAGGACATTCGAGCCATTCGTGGGACGACGCATTCCGCCACCAACCCCAGATTCCCTCGGTGACGATGAACCGGACGTAGGGATCAAAGATGGCGCCGACGAGGGCCGATTCGAGTTGTCGGCTGTTGAGAGGTCAGCGATGTTTGGATGAGCGACCAAGGACGCACTTGTGCGTTGGACGGGTGTAGTTGCTCAATTCTCGAATGTTCTTGGTAATGATTCCGGAATCCCATACCGAATGCAGGCTGCGCTCGTCAGATACGATTACAAACGGCACAGTGCTACTCACCTTCGTCGACGACCTTCAAAATTGAAGATCGCTGGCAAGATGTCAGTAGAGTTCATGCGGTCCGTCGATGCAACTCACCATCATTCCCTCCTCTCATCCGGCCCGTCAAATGTAGAGGCTGATGCATGTCCCCAACAAAATGAATCAGGAACCGCAGCGCAATGTCCTTCTGGGCGATACTACGAGGGATAAGCTTGAGAGGTCACATCGAAAAACAGACATACGTCTTGTGCGGATCCATCAAGATCTTGGTTGTATTGCCGATCGCGGTAATTACGTTGACTTTATCGTTGGTCCATCCGTGTTCGCCAAACATACAGTGCTCTCCGGGTACATCGTCGATGGCTACGAAGAGCAGCTAGATTAGCAAAGGTAAGTGTGGCGGAATCAATAAGCATCAGATCGAGCAAGCGCAAAGCTGCGCCCAGATATTGATTGCGGAGCAAATCGTGTCATCGAGTGGCTTGTGCTATTTGCTTGCGGCGTTCTGTTCCTCGCTGACGCTCAAGGACACTGATACTCGCTCGAACTACGACGTTCTGGTAGCAATTTCTGTCTGCGGCGCTGGGATTCTTGCTACGATCGACAAGACAGGGATTCTGGCGTGCCCTACGGCGCGTTCGAGGTGTCGTTGGCTCGGCACTGGAATTCTCGCTCCCGTTGGTCGCTCTCTGCTCGACTCACGATTGACATAATGCATCGGTCCCGTCTCCCTATACCTTCCGCGCACTGAATCCGCCCACGCCGCCACGCTCGCCAAGCGACACCCTGCCTCTCTCGGCAAAATCCCACACAACGTTTCCCTGACTTGCGGATGAAGGTGAACTTGAGCAATGGTCGCGACGATTTCGTGGCCGGCTGCACCCCATGCCCAGGCTTGAGGCAAGACGGCGACCGGTAAGAGTGCTGCGAATGAGAGACGCATCATGAATGGTGCCGAAATGAACCATCATCATCCCCTCCGGCCGTCCGTTATCAGACTGCTATACCCTCCTGCAGCCGGGCGCCGCCCATTGCCTCCGCGTGCCGGCCATCTCCGCCTGGTTCATTCGCCGAAGTTGGCCGACGTTGCGCCCGTGCATTCACCGAGGCGGGATGGGCGTGCAGTATACAAACAAGGCCACGAGGATCCCGCCCTTGTGTGAGCACAGCAGCGCATCAATCCACCGATCCTTCCATCAACTCGCGCATCAACTCCTATCCTATCACCATGGTTCAAAAGGGACAATGCTTGTGCGGCGCCGTGAAGCTCACTATCAACGAGGACCAGGAGAAGCAGGTCGCGTGCCACTGTGAGTTGCGCGTTGATACGGTCATGCATTCCAGGCTGATGGCATCGGTCGGTAGGCACCGACTGTCAGCAGGTCTCGGGTGGAGCGTACACGACCAACGTCATTGTGGACAACGAGAAGAGCAAGATTGAGGGAGAGACCAAGTCGTATATGAGCAAGGCCGATAGCGGGAATGAGGGTGAGTAAGAGCGGCAAGCGGAGTGAGGAGCGAAGCGACGATGGCGAGGCTCAGCCGCCGCAGGCAAGGGAACCCCCGAGCGCGCCGTAGGGCCCGCGAGCATCGAAGTCGCGTCGAGTAGAAGCCAGAATAGGAAGCCCCACAATGAACGACTCTCGAAGCTTGCGTAAGGAGGCCGAGATGGGTTCATCGTCGAGAGCAGTAGGCGAGAAAGCCTCGAGCGAGGAAAGGACCAGACGGGTGCGGGCAAGGGACCTTCAATGCCAGCGTTGCGCGTGCGACTCAATGTTCTCACGAGGCCAGTGAAGAGGCACCGCGGGCGAAGAGATTCCCGAGGCCTTCGTAGGATGGTCATTGCTCCATGTCGGGTGCAATTCAATCTGGTAGGGCGCGGTGTGGAGCGTAAGAGTAAACTCTCAGGTTCCAGCCCCTGGGTTTTCGTCAAAGCGGTCAGCCCTCCTAAAGGCGTCAATACGCAATTTCTCCCAAGTCTGCGTCAGCCCGGTCTGGCAATGCTACAGGATGTGGCAATCAAGCGCATCCTGGCTGTGGTCGTCGGGTCGCTTTCAACGCTCGGTATGGGAACGTGCAACGCGATCGACTCCAGAACCGTCGCAAGGCTTGCCCATACTGGCCTTGAACACAGATGTCTCGTGCGAGGTGGAAGTGTCCAGGGCAAGAGTGAGAAGCCTGTCTCTGGCTGCATCCGCCAGTCGTCGCTCTACCGCGGAGCGAACGATGATCGAAACACAAGTCTTCACTTCACTGGTCTCGAGGTGTTTCCCCAGATGATACGTTGCGACCGCTTTACAATCGCGCCCTATCGTGATCTTTTTACTGACACGACCTCATCTTCAGTCGAACACATGTTCTGCCCCACTTGCGGATCCACTATCGCCAATCGATCGCCCGCATACGCCGGCAAGACCTGCTTCAGTGTGTTCTCACCTCGCCTGCCCGGTCCTTCCGTTGACCGCTGACCCCTCTTCGCAGAGACCGCTCTCTTTCCGGCGTTCAAGTCGATCCCGTTTGCGGCCGAGATCTACGTCAAGGATCGATTCGACGCGCTCAAGCCTATTGAGGGTGCTGGCCAGGAGCAGGCGATGCCTTCGTCTTAGGCAAGGGAGTCAGATTGATGGTAAGCAAGGATAAGATTGGCGAAGTGTATTGGTTTTATATAGAAGAAGCATTGCATGGAGCGAGTTGCGTTTGAATTTTCCCATAGCGAAAGCGTGTTCCTGGTTCTCTCCGCCGTCATGTCATGTAAGCAGTCGTTTTGCTCCTGAGAATTGCGGTGGTCACCGGTACCGGTGTTTGCAGGATTGAGGATACACCAAAGCCAGCTCCAAGGGCTTGCTCGTTTCAGATATCGTCTGAAGGAAACTGGAAGAAGGGATCGCGTCCCCGTCCGCCGCGATGCCGGCATACGCAGATCTATTCTGAGGCGACCACGTGGCTCCCTGAGACAAGTCATTCCGTCATTGATGCGGGTTCGTTGCAGCGTTTCAGAGATGGGCGACGTCGCTGGCCATGTCGCAACTCCATGTTAGCGTCGTCCATTAATTGTGATCCCCTGTCTAGAGGTGAGGTCGTGGATATCCCTTGAACGGCGGAAAGGAAGGCAGGCAGAGCCGCTTGGCGCGTTTCTCTTGGCGGCGGGTCAGCAAAATAAACAACGACCGAGGCGGTGAGACAGTATTCTCCACTTCAGTTATAAGCATACGGTCAGCCCGGGCCATCGTCGTATTCTCGAATCTACCATACCACCATCATGCGCTCGCCATCCCTCATCATACCCCTGTTGCTCGCCGGAGGTGCCGCAGCACAGAGCTCAACAATCGGCAGCGCCTTGGGCCGCGCAACGCCCTCAATAAATAATCTTGCTGTCGCTATATCCGATGATACGCTCGCAAAGGTCAGGGATGTCATGGACCAGCTGTGCATCTACAGGTGAGTAGACGCTCAAGAACGTCACTGTCTAGTTAACGTCGTATGCAGCTGGGAGAACGGAACCAAGGCAGAAGCACTCCTCGAATACGCATACCAGGACTTCTCCGTTTTTGCACCGACATTCGGCAATCCGCTCACGGACCTATCGCTATCGCAGTCTATTCCAGACGATATCATTGACATTGCCCGTGTAACCTTGGAGAATCGGCCGTCGTCCAGTAACTCGTCCGGTGCCGCTTTTAACGGGACCGGAGTCGGATCCCTCTTGGAAGACGGCAGCTCCGCGGATCCGGCCTCCCTGGGAATTGCCGTACTTCTCACCAACGCGAGTCAGGCTGTCGGCACGCAAGAGGTTAAAAATGTGGGATGGGGTGAGGCAGCCGAGAGCGAACTGCGGTACCTGCTCGAGGAAGTGCCGCGGAATTCTCAGGGCGCCATCTCGCATCGAGCAGATCAGGCCCAGCTGTGGTGTGAGTCAAGGCCATGCTCTCGTTTCATGTGATGCTTATTCCTTTTAGCCGACTTTGTATACATGGTCCCGCCCTTCCTCGCTTACTACGGCTTCATGCACTCAAATCAGTCGCTCCTGCAAGAAGCCTACACCCAATGTTCCCTTTACCGGTCCGGCCTGCAGGATCCTTCCACCAAACTCTGGCGACACATCATGGAGGGCACAGGCGCCTCCGATCCGGGACTTTGGGCCACTGGCAACGCATGGGCCGCCGCCGGTATGCTCCGGGTTCTCGCTACCATCATGCGTAGCCCCTATAATGACGAGATGGCGAGTCAGCGTGCCGATCTCCAGGCGTGGACAGAGGAAATCATCGAGGCCGCCAAGTCGCGCAAGGCAAAGGACGGTCTCGTGCACAACTATATCGACAACTCGTCCACGTTCGAGGACACCGCTGGTTCGACGCTCTTGGCCGCCGCGTCTTACCGTCTCTCTACGTTGGGTCTCTCCTCTTCGCACGTCGATTTCGCAAACCAGATTCACAGCACCGTCGCTGCGCGTTACATCAATTCTACGGGATACCTCACACATGCCGTTGATCCACTAGACTTCGGCAAGCAGGGCACGAGCAGCCCTGAGGGACAGGCGTTTATTCTGCTAATGCAGGCCGGATACCGAGATTATACCGCTGCGGGAGGAAAGGACGACACCAGTGCAGCCGATGCCACACGGGTAGTCGGCTTTGGCGCATTAGGGGTGGCGCTCGTGGCGGCCATCTCTGCAGGCTTGTGGTAGGCAGGGTAAATAGAGGGACAATTATGGGCAGGAATATAGAGCTTGGACCACTCATGCAGGACTGTATACCCGTAATGCCAATAATGATAATGCGACGATTTTCCTTCTGTCGCCATTCAGACCAGGGTAACTGTGGACTTCCGCTACTTCGTGTCACATCGCCCACTACTTCGCCTCGCTCTGGTCCTACATACCACAAAGGCGTACCAAATAAGCATACAAGTGGCAACTCGATCGCATCACGCCTTTTCTCAGTCCCTTTCACCCTGGGTTTCATTCTCGTCACCCCTTGCGCGCGACAAAGGACGTCTGTCACATAGCACAGTACAGACGGGTACATAAACGGCGAACAAGCAAAGAAGGCAGACCACGTCTCGTCGCCTCTCGGCGATCTGCTTTCACACTCGTATTGCCACATCTCACTACAGCCACACACAGCATACTTGTGATGAACCTCCCAGTCGAAATGAAATCTGCAACCGAGCCAACCGAGCCCAGTCCCAGGGTCCAGGCTTCGAATGAGGTCAAGGAGGCCAAGGTCGAACCCCCTGCTGACTTGGCCAAGGCAGCCGAAGTCGCCCGAGACAAGCCCGCTGAAAGCAATGCCGTTCCCAAGCCACAAAATGCGACGCCCGTTGTCAAGCGCAGAGCTGAAGGTGAGTTTCCATCTTTTGCTGGTAGAGAACAATGCTGACGATGGGGGTAGTCATATACGACAGCCAGTCGGAAATTCCGGGGCGATGCGAAGACTGGCTCTTAATTCCGGCCAAAAAATACCCCTTGATCAACTGGCGGTTCTTGCTCGGCGGAACTGGGCAAACAGTATCTCCTTTGACCTTGATCGAGAGGGAGACCGGTGCTGCCATCCTCGTCCGAAACATGAAGCGAACTATGAATCGTCGAGCGACTGGCGGACTTGCCGGCATGATGGGAGGCGCCGGATTTGCAGAGGTTCAGCGTTTCCAGGAGGCTTTGGCGGCTTTGCAAAAAGCCGAACGAGATGCTGCGGCAATGGCCATCACTGAAGGCAATGGAGGCGGAGGCACTGCCAACGCCGTCCGTGGGAGCGACAGCAATGCGGCAATCCCCCCTACTCCCCAAGACGACCTTCCTGAAGGCGCCAAGAACCGTCAACTTCCGGGGGGCGGTGAGCCTACCTCATCCCCTCCCAACGTCAAGCTCGCTGATGCGGCTGTCACAACACCTGCGCCTTCCAGTCCCATTCAGGCAGAAGCCAAACTCGTCGGGCAGACAGAGGCTCAGGTTGCGCAGGACAAGACGCCTGGCAACCTTCCAGCCTTGAAGAAAGAGGAAGAGATCAAAGGCAAAGCTGACCAGCAGACTCCGGATGCCGTTGCAGACGGTAAGAAGGAGGAAGAGGCGAAGATGGAGGTCGACAAGCCCGTCGGATCTGACATCTCAACTGAGCCTGAACCCATTGATCCCCGCACTGCACCTGAGAACAAGGACATCGGTTTGCATTGCTGGATTGTTGGCATTCTTCAATCCGAAGTCGATCATGCTTATGCCCGAATCCAAGAGCTAATCGACTACGCTATCAAAGAGTATGAGATCTGGCAGGAAAAGCAGGGTGACGAGAGCGAGGAGGAAGCGGGTGAAGAAGTGGGACCGGGCGAGAAGGACGAGAATGTTGCCATGGAGTCCGGTCAAGCGTCGGCGGTCGGCTTGGGGGAGAATGATGCAGTCGAAGTGAAGATGTGATCAGTTTCACGAGAAGCGATGATTTCAGGCACTGAGCGCAAGATCTCGACCTGAGCCCGAGTTCCTCCTGAGTGCAGTAGAAGGCTTTGGATCAATCACCTGTTCATGGTCGAGCGGTGTTGTAATAACATGTCAGTAGAGGCACTCCCGTCTCGACACCATCGCTGTGCCGGAATGACACATCAAAGTTAAAGGGACCAGTCAATGAACCATCTTTTCTATAGTACGGCCAGGGAAAATGGCTAAGGCAGAGATTTAGCTCCTTGCTTGACTGGACAAGACCCCGACAGGTTCATATAGCGACAAGCATAGAGTATTCATGTGAAAAGAAAGAAAGGGAAGTATTAATGTGGTAGATATCCCTCAACATATTTTGCAAAGGAATATGATCGATTCCGCTCAATGTGAGTTGAATCGTTTGCAGGTGATCCACTCGTAGACTTCTTCTGGACACCCTGTAAACGAAACAGCCGGCTATAGATGTTCCCTTCCTTGCAACTGAGAGCAGCATGCCATCATATCAACGCAAATGCGATGTTCTCAGGAGTGCACATTCGAAAGCCCTTCGTCGCAAGCGCATCTCTATTGAGATCCAGAACGATCTTAGCCATCTTCCGCACATCCACTGGCGACATAAACTGCATGGTAAGACGAAAGCGAGCATCCGTTTGACCGTGCAATAGCAGCTGACCCTGTTCTTACATAAAGCGATGAAAGCGTCATGTTAACAATAAGAATCTCCACAGAGCCCAGAGACCGATGACTTCGCGATACAACGAGAAAGAGAGCAAGTCGTAAAGACTCTTGTCGTCAGATTTACGAAAAGGGCAGCCTGCAGAAGATATACGCAAGATCGCTTTTACAAGAAAATTTTGAAGAATACTTTTAAGCGTATATCTGACAAAGACTATGCCTCTGCTGCTCACTCACAATATTGGGTCAAACGGCATTATACTTCAAACACTGTTCTCAGCTCCTACTTGAAAGTGATTCAATTATGAAAGAAGAAGAGGGAATGATATTCATTGATCGACAAGACGGACCGCCCAAGTAAGGTAATGACTGCATTAGCGCGTCCACTTTGATGTAGCATGAATTCCTTTTTCTGCTACTTTATATCATGAATTCCTTTTTCTGCTACTCTATATCGTTAAGATAAAAAGATGCTTGTAAGTCTTATATGTCAGTCACATTTATGAGAATAGAGGATTGTTACAGAATTCGTGCCTCATGATCAATGACCATATGACTTCCTTCACTTCGCTTCAGGCTCGAACTGAATGAGTCAAGATCTTTTTAACATGGTCAGACCAACTAAATATGCTATGCGCCTCCTGACTAGTCTGAGAGTTTGAGCATACTCAACTTTCACGAGCCAGTTGTTGAAGTAGCATCGTATACATAATGTACCGTTCAGAGTTTGGTCTCTGAGAGTGGCACAGTAACACACTGAACGCGTTTGAGGCATCGTGTCGACCGGGTAAGCCAATCAACGAAAGCAGCCGTGTAAGCTACACTAATGAGACTGAGCAGGCATGATGGCTGTGAGTATGATGTGGCAACAGAGGTGAAGAGTAGATCTAGCTAGGCAGGGTACAACAGCAACTTGCTGTCCGAGTATAGAAGACCATCAGTCCCCGGCCGCAATCCCATCGAAAGAAGGCTATACTCTCTGAAGAAGAAAAAGCAGGGTATGGAATATCGCTTGGATATACGTTATGAAACATGAACCTCAAAACTAGACGGCCCTCAAAAGTCGCTTGATGATGCATGTTATCAGCACCGCCATAACCTGTTCCTGCACGCTCGACGTCATTTCGCGACTTAAAACTCACGCACCTGTTCGCAATTGACATCGCTAAATGACGCATGAATTGACTTTACACCGCGCGTGTCAACTCCTGACAAACTCTTCAAGCAGCCGTAGAACACTCGTCTAGCCCACATGCTCGTCTATGGCCAAGATGCTATAGATTTTTGTGAACGAGGCAACGATTGGTCGAACACTTGCGATCAGTCTGCTTAGCAGTAAGCAGATAACAAAGCGAATCCTTCGACAATCGATCGTTGCTTGGGCTAGTCTCCTTCGATATGCAGGTCGTAAGCCACGCTCGTGGCCCGGGTAATTATCTTCGCGGCCGCAATAGCTCGATCAAGCTCAAGGTTGACCCAAGATTGAAAGCCAGTCTGCAAGATAAGATCACAATGTGTGTACGAGTCCCTTGTAATTAATCTCTTCACTCAATCTGCTGTGGACCAAGAACGCTTGAGAACCGCGCGGTATTTTGCTAGAAGCAAGAAGGCTGTAGAATATACAGGTTTTTGAGGTAGTGGCCTACAAAGAAGTAAGACGCCTGTCGCGTGATGATTCACTCGGGATTCTTATGTTCTCCACCCCTCACTTTAGCTACCGTAACAGTCGTTGTGCGCGTTCAGCCGATTCAAGCTTTATATGAGAGACTTTTTGCAGCGCGCATTCATTTTCCCGGTTCAATTCCATCGCGACGCATCGTGCTGGTATCTGTGATTGTGTGGTAGCAAAGTATATGCGATCTTCCTTTCACAGTTCACTAGGCTCGATTGAGTACAGTGGATCCCAGTCGGCCTTGAAGTCTGTCTGACAGGTCCGTTTGTAAGTTTCAAACAGGATCAATTAGACGTTCCGATCTCTCCAGTAAGGAAGCTCGGGAGTGATTCAAGAAAGAAGCGTTCTCAAATATAGGTATGTAGCAATCATGACATTCATGCCGCCACCAGGCGTCAAGCATCTGACCTGTTCAGTGTGCCGTGAAACTGAAAAGAGCTATGTACAGGTACCGCTATATGCAAGTACCTCAAGAAACGATACAACCGCATGCTGTTCCAGAGCATGCTTATTGTATACATACCGTTGTTTATTGCAGCTGTCATCTTCAACTGAGATGATTCGTGTGCTCATCGGAACCTCATACAGGACTATCCGGCGACACTCGAATTGTATATCAGCTGATCATATCAAACACAAATCAGCTCTAGCTTCGGGATGAAGATTTCAAAGAGGGCGCTATTCCACGGCAGCTTTGTGACTCATGATGCTTTTTCCTGATGGGGTCATGTACCTCTCATGATACGAGTCGTAGTCAGAATCTCTCTCTGAAGCTGCAGCAGCGATTCGGAATTGTACGAGCCTATGGTTGCATGGAAGTAAGATTCCTATCCTGTAGCTGTGACTACCGTCTGTTTGAGATCATGTCTTGGGCCGCTGACCTCGACCTGGAAAAAGGCTAATGCTATCATTGAGGATGTATGCGCATGCCTTGATACTGAGTGCAGTCAACAAATCTTCTATGGCTGCCTCACTAACTGAATTGCCAAAGCTCGCTATTTTTTTCTAATGACTTGGGAAGAAAGAAAAGTTCCGGAACTGAACCTGAAGAAATGGCGAAATGATTACGTGGTTTAGCCACAAGAAATCCAGAGACATCGCTCGTCTTTTATGGCTGGTTGTTGACAGGCAAAGGCTACCAAGATCTGGCTTGCGTGAAGGGAATGCTTTCGCAAAAGCGATAGTCGAACGGGTTCTAATACTTGATATTAATGAGAAATGCGTTCTTCGAAAAGTCAAATGTCTCTGCTCTACGCTCTCCAAGTCAAAATAAGTTAATTGAAGAAGCTTCAATGTTCTCGAAGAATATGAAGACCTAGCTGTCGAATTGGCTTGGGCGCGTTAATGCGATCGCGCTTAGCTCGAAAGAGTTCTCTCTTGCAGCGCATAGTATATACGAACCTATCCGGTACAATTGTATCCTACTCACATGTGAAGCCAAGGCATTCAGTAGTTGACTTCGCCTTGGTACTAGTCGAACGTCAAAAACAGATACGATTCCCTACAAGCAACCTTTTTTGCCGATCCATACAGCATGAGTTGCACTACACATCGGGATCTTTTATTCTCACGAATGCAAGCACATGAGATAATGGTAGAGATGGGGAACAAAGAAGCTTAGGTATGATTCATCATGAGAGAAGTAGTAGGCTATAGTTATGTCAAAGGCTTCGCGACTTTGAAGCATGCTGATCAACTTTTTGTTATTGCCAATCATTTTCGGTTCACGTGCTTCGATGATTTCTTCATTGATTCGGATTTTCAATTTTCATGAATTCGATCTCACTTGATCAGTTTCGAACGGGAGCATCTACGATTTTGTCTAGCAACTAGTCCGATCACTATATTCTACTGTAGCCTACTTATGATGTATTCTCAGGTACGAGGCATTCTTTCGACGCAAGACATCTTCAGATCTGGCCATCCTCAGCTTTTCGTTGATGGACAACAATAGTAGTAAGCCGATTGTATTGAATACCGATTTGTGCGTATACTTGCAGTAACGGCATGAGTAAATCTCTTTTCAGGTCAACGCTCGTTGATCGTGACAGCTGACAATCGAGTAGCACTCCAGCGTCGCGAAGCGGAAGAATGACGTGAGCGCAAGCCGTGCTGTCTGTGGACTAGCCGAGATCTGTGACTATGCCGCGCACATTACCGAGCATACGAACCATGAATCCAGCTGTCATGACGCATTGGTGGCTAGTTCTGACCAAAGCCTTGCTTTCAAGGTACATTTGAAGCCGAAGCTGAATTCATGCGTAGATCAGCAATCATGATACTTGACACATAAGGAGTGGATGCCATCTTCTTAACCGGTTGTGAGATTGTGAGATTCTAGCACATCAGTCACCTTCGAGTTTGAATAAAGCTTTTGAGCGTTTGAGATTCGCAAGTTCAGGAAGTTCAAGAAGTTCAGAGATGTCGAAACCGTGTGTAATGGGATAGACAAGATATGCGCTAATCGCCTCTAGAAGACCAAGACGGCGAGCCACTGCCTTCAAAAGAAGTTGTCTAATGTTGAGTCAGATATCATATCAAATGATGTTTGCGCTTCAACGATAAGTCAGATGAACATTCCGTTGATGATGCGTGCATTTCAACGAGAAGGATTATTTGTGAACAGTACTTCAAAGCTCTCCAGACATAACTAGCAGAGGTAAATAGTGATACCTGATCCCTCACTCGACGAGATAGCAAATCGGTCTGATTTGATTTCTCTGGTGTTCAAGTCACGCCTCGTGTGGAGGGCGCGCTGCAAGACTGCCGTATTCCGAATATCACTCCTCGCGCGGCCTGAAACCTGTCACTTCGGAGAAACCCATCGACGAGATGTCTCACGCTCGCCTTGGGTTGCCTCAACAAGATCTTCTCTGGTATCAAAATGGATGTATTCTTCCCTCAACGATCAAAGGAAGAGACAAAGCACGGGTTTGCACAGCGGCTAGCGGATGGCTGAGTCCAGAAAAGTGGGGTCGAATACGCCAGCTGCAGCTGACTCTGTGTAACAACACGGGGATAGACGCTTCGCATGTACGTCTCCGTTTCTTTTTTTCAAGCTGAGTTGGAGCTATTATTACACATCGAACTCAAATATATCTCGCACCTCTGCAGCTGCACTCAAGAGGAATTTGCAGTTTCAAATCTATCTAACTTGTCTGACTTTCTAACGCAAAACCCAAGTCGCTGATCCAGATGCTACAGCGGCAGGGGTCCTGATGAAGATAGCTGCATAATCGTCAGTCGTGCAGTCCTGCGTCTTGCGTCTTGTCATTTCTTGGATTGGGTTTCTTCAATCTCTGCTAAAAGAACGGACTAGCCGTCAGCTGATGACGTGTTCGATCGCTCGCGGCCGCTGCTGCCTTCGCATTCTTCGTTAATGATTGAAATCATGTCACCGTCGCGTCCATTTCATCATGCATTTTGACCATTGTGCCCAGATCTTGAGCTCGCTGTTGCTGGACGCATTGTCTTCCCGGCGCCCCTTGGCTGCCGGCGAGAACTTCCTCCGGCCAGAGCGCCCAGAGCGCGCATGGTGCAGTCGACGTCAGAATGCGCTCGTCCACCAATCACCCTCGTTCAGGCAAGATACCAAAGCCATGACATCCGTCAGCGGAGAAGTTTTGGGAACCACCCGACTGAAAGCGATCTGGCGGGTGTCAAGATTTCATGACGAACTCGACAGCCATCAACTCGTAGTCCCTCTGGTTGTCATCACGTTTGTAACCGGTGTGAGTTTCTCGCCGCAAAGGCTTGCGCTGTGAAATATCGACTCTGATGGTATTCAGGCTCTGGATGCTGCCTGCTATGCGGACCTCTCTACCTTCGCCGCCAATCAGACCGGAAACATCATTATCATATCCGTCGGTATCGCCCACATTGCACCTCCTGGCCATCGAACCTTGTACAACGGCCTCAGCCTCGCTGGATACTCTATCGCTGCGCTAATCGCGGGACAACTCGGCAATCACCTTGGACCCCGTCGAAGGTATTTTCTCATAGTCTCACATGCGACACAAGTTGCCATACTGGCGGTTGGACTGGCTTTGCTATACGCCGATGTCATTGTGGCAAGGAGCGTGGTTCTTTTGCTGCTTTTCGCGACGGCCGCTGGAATCCAAGTATCGCAAGCACGACAATCTGGCGTCCCGGAAATTCCGACTGCTATGTTCTCCACGCCGCTCGTCGATCTTCTCGTCGAACCACACCTCTTTCATTTCTCTCTGATCGATCCACTGGTCAAAGGCAGGAATCGTCGCCTTGCGCATATCTGTTCGATGATCGTTGGCGGCTTTTGTGGAGCTTTTCTTCGCAAGGCCAAAGGGTCGGAAGCGGTTTTATTGCTAGCGGTAATCATGAAGACTATGATCACCGTAGTCTTCTGGGCATTGCCAAGTGCGGCGGAAGAGAAAGCTTGGGAGGAGCGGGACAGGCCGCTTGAGTTGCACTCAACCAGCGACAGCGAGTCGACGATGCAGCGGAACAGGTGAACGTAATACCCAACAATGTATCGATGAACCCCTACATGGCAGATCAATCGCACGATGAAATGCATTAATGCAACGCTCTTCGTCGCCCCGCATCAAGCGTCAAGGCTTCTGTGCCGTCACCTTATTGATTAGAGTCTGAACGGTCATCGTTCTTGCTTTCACGATCCTTTCCAACTGTTGAACGTTGGTAATGGATTCGTGCTTTCGAGGCTTGGGTGCGAGCCGTTCAACGGGCGGATCTGCTGTGGGGGCGACGAGCGAGTCGTCCGTTGCTGGGTCCGGCGGCGCCAATTCGACCCGTAAATCTTCTATCACCTTGTCCAGCTTGTCAATCTCCCGCCACAGTTCCACTAGTCTTTCGCGCTCTGTCCAGCCTTCGAGCGCCGCCCGGGCACACTTTTCGATGTGCTGAAAACGTATCGGTCCCAGCATGGTTCCACCGAACCACCTTGAGCAGACAACCAGGACGTCAACCGTTCCTTCCTCGTTGAGAACCTTGAGCATATGCGCGCCGCCATATTGTTCCCCGTCGTCGGAGCTCGCTTCCACGGCTTCGTAGTCTGCCTCTGTCGTCCCCGTCGTTCCAGGCTTTTTGCGCAAGCACTGTAGTAGGATTTGTAAGAAGAGCCGAAGGAACGGCAGAATCACCCCACCTTGTATGCCCACATGTTGTGATTCGGTTTGATTTTTCTTCTCGGCTTGCTAGGTCCTCCTGCCACGCTCGATTCGGCGGTCCCTCCTCTTCCAGCCACGACATCTGGCAGATCCGGATGATCATGGGGCAGACGCGCTATGTAACTGTTGACGGTCGACACCGACGGCTCCGCGAGCGGCAGCGCATATCCCAGAAAGATGGAGTCACGATCAAAGATGGGTTTCGTCATGAAGAATGGGTCTGGAAGAGGCGGTGGCGGCGGAACCTTGAGCCATGAACTGAGCGAAGAACCAGGCTTGTCTTGGCTGGCCGCTTCCGACGCCTGATCATCCTGGGACGCCTTTGCCTTTGGGTTTGTCGATGAAACCCGGCGGGATTTGGCTGGCTTGGTGTTGCTGGACTGATCCTCGTCTGCGTTATGGGGGATAGATCGTTTGCGTGAGTCTGTGATTGGGGATGACATAGCCTCATAGCGATGACAGCGCAGAAGGCAATGCAGGCTGCCTGCCTGAATGAACAAATACTCATAGATCTGTTCTGTTCGATCACTGGCGGGTGACGTAATAGCGCGACTAGAGTCCTCTAGCTAACATGTAGTATATGGTCGACGTCTCTTCTGGAGCTTAGTTCAATGATCTCTCTTTCCCCGTCGTAATGTATACAAGCCTAGAGCTCCTTTTTCTCCTGTACGGCGCCATGGCCCGTCTTCTCTTCGTATTCCTGTAGTCGGGTCAGACGTTCGACAAGCGTCGGATGGCTGTGCTTGTACATCGAGTACAGCCAGTCGTTGTGCGGGGATGCCAGATTCTCGTTCATGATCTTGATGAGCGCTCGAGAGAGTTCGGGTCCCTTCTTGAGATCGGCCGCGAATCGGTCTAGAGACAGTATGCAGTAAGTTTCTGCTGGTGCGAGGTTCAAACGGTTTACTTACCAGCCTCGTATTCGTATTTCCGCGAGAGAGCATTCATGCCCAGACTAGCCAAGGGGTCCAAGGGCGCGGTGACCAGTTGGAAGAGCATAAAGCCGATGATAATGGGTCGCTTGTCGGCCTTGGTCATTCCAAGCATCGAGTCGCTGAAGCCAAAGGACGAAAACAATGCGCCATTGTTGATGAACAGGGTAAACAGGGTCAAGGTGGCTGCAAGGTAGAGCTGCGACGTCATGAGGAGCTTGGTGGTGTGACCTGCAGAGCTCGGTGTCAGTCTTCACGACCACAGCGGCTAGGCTTTGACGCACCTCGCTTCCAGTGGCCAAGTTCGTGCGCTATGTGAAAGGAGATGTGCTATATGAGCCTCGGCCCGATAGACGCAGGTGAAAGACCCACCCAGGATGGCTTCAACCTCTTCGGGAGTGCTTTGTTCGATCAGAGTGTCATAGATTACCTGTGGGGGATCGGTGAGTTCCAGCTTGCATTGCCATACTGCGGAAAACCCACAATATGCTTGGACCATGGGAGACCATAGAAATAGCTGCAGTGCAAGTCACTCATTCTCTAGCTTTTCTTCCACGTCACCCGAACTTACGCGTTGCTGTGACCACTTCGCTTGCTTCCGTCAATAACGTAGAGATGCCTGAGAGGGAACTTGAGACTTCCCGCGAGAGCCTCAACACGGGTTCGAAGTTCACCCTCGGGCAGCGGCGTAAGCTTGTTGAAGAGAGGTTGGATAGAAGTCGGATAGATGATCTGAATAAAAACCATGAAGACGAGGCTGGAGATACAAGTCAGCTCTTCCGCGACTGAAACGGTCTGCATGCACCGCGGCACTGACAAGAACGCCATCAAGTAGGGAACGAAAGAGTCTCCCGCCCAGTCGACGATCTTGAGGAACGCAGCTAAGAAGGGCAAGCCGATGACACAGCCCACGAGCCAACCCTTGAGCGTATCGGTAATGAACAGTTTGAGAGTCGACTTGTTGAATCCGTGACGTTCCTCGATGACAAAGGTGCTGTAGAGCGAGAGCGGAACCGAGGTGATGGACGAAATCAGAGCAAGCAGGGCAGTGTAAACGAGAGACCGAGGAATCTGCAGGATGGCGGGCGTTAAGCATACGCATACGCTTCTATTCGGTCTCGTACACACCACTCGAGTTGGGTTGACGCCCATTTTGGCCAATGCCGCTCCAGCCTTGTCCCATCCCCAAAGATAAGTCCCACTGACGATCATCCCCCAGCTGACGGTTTGTCCGATGATCTCCTTGAGAATAGCAAACCGGGAACGCTCGCGGCCGTACGCCTGGGACTTTTTATACGTGTCTTGGGGAATATGGTCCTTGAGCAGTGCAGGTGGCGAAGGCAACGAGTACAGAGGGACTTGGCGGTACCTGGTGAGGCATGGATAAGGCAACGTGACATCGAAGAACAGGGTGACGACTCACAGGATATACGTCTCGAGACCGCAGATGGCCCATCCTGCGCCGACGACGAACTTGCGATAATCAATGGCCGGATTGTCGAGCGACTGCTTGAGGGTGTCCACCACGGGCTGGACAAGGGCTGTCCATGACTGTAAGACGGACATGATGGCGTGGGGACAGGCAGATGCCTCACTTGTCAGATCGATAGCGAGCGGGGATGTACATATCGATATCGACTCGGGATGCCTGGTGCACAATATCGATCGCTTGCTATGACTAAGCAGCGAGTGAAATCGACTCTTTATTCGCCATCTCCCTTTCTTCCTCTCCCATTCTACTGGATCGGCACAAACATGTCCTCGTCATCAACGTACCTTTGGAGAGCCGGCAGACGATACTGCCGGATATACTCGAGCTGTGCGGCCAAGCCGAGTCGTGCACGGCAGGAAAGATCACCCATAGCGTATCACTTCCTGAGAAATCCGATTCCGTACGATATTGGGCTTCAGCTTCAGGAGAATATCCTCGATACCAGGGTCAAATGGAGAGCGCAAAAGAAGGACCAGCTTGGCGTGGAGGGCTCACCGTCGGACGGTGGTAAAGGCGACATCATACTCCTGCTAGGCAAGTCGCCGTCCTCACGCCTCGACTCTAGCTTATATCGTGCATCCCTGCAGAACATACTCCCACATATACTACCGGCCGACGTGATCTTGCTCTCACCTCGTCTTCAAGTCATCCCGAGCAAGCCAAAATGCTGCATTCAGGGGCTACTTTTCATCAGACGAAACGAGGCGGACAAGTGACGTATCACGGGATGGGCCAACTGGTAGGATACCCTATTCTTGATATCGGATCTGGTGGAATGTCGGTACGTCAATACTATGTGACTTGTACGAGTGGCCATGTCTAATGGTGTCATAGCTTTCCGCAAGATGCTACGTCGACTATGTTCAATCCGTTCTCGCCGCATACGCTCGAGCTACCCTCGGCCCCTCGGCCATCGTGAATGCGCCTCACCCAAACGGTCATGTAGGGGTATTTATCGGGGAACAGGAAAAGGTTCGCTCTCCATTTCGAGGAATCATCTTCCTCGCTAATAGCGCGCTCTGCAGTTGGCCTCGATTGGCATCCAAATCCGCCATCGCATTACATCGCACGGCTTTGCCATCAATGTGACGAGAGAGCCTATTCCATGGTTCGATCTCGTCACCGCTTGTGGTCTGGATGATGTTCGAGCGATTTCGCTGCAAGGAATCGCGACGGGGGAGCGGCTATTCACGACCGATGACCCGTCGGTGGCGGATACACCATTGTCGGTTGCAAAGGTAGCTACCGAGATGATGGCGTTTTTCGGAGACAAGTTTGACAGGCGGATGGTTGCGCTACAAGAGATTGCCGGAATGAACGAGACAGCTGTTTGGAAAGAGATTGCGAAACACATCCGGGAGGCCGAAGATCAGGCGACAGAGAGGGTCTCGAGCTCGCCGCCGCCGAGGCGGCCCTTATCTGCATTGTAGTGTCCGTTCCATATGCAAGATTTGATACAACTTGATCCGTCTCGTTACGACTCCTCCTTCTTCTCGCTCTCGGGCGTGCCCTTGGCCCTCCCCTGCTCTAGTTCAAACTGCTCATTCATCCGCTCTGCCCTGTCATTCATCTTGTCGATCCAGCGCTGCAGCAGACTGGCATTGTCCCCTTCCAGAGCCTTGTTCCGCTCCACTTGCAGACTGAGTTCAAGGTTGACGGCCAACAGCTCGTCGTGCAGGCGTTGGATCTGGTCGTTCTGGAGCCGGGATCTATCCGAATGCTCCTTTTCCCGTGCCTCGAGACGCTCCAGGGACGCCTGAGTGCTCTGCAGTTGAGACACCACCTGATGCAGCTCGACATCCTTTACGCGCAGGGTGTCGGTCAAGCTCAATTGACGACTTGTAGACTGGGACTGCATGCGATAGAGGTTTGACACTTCGATGCGAAGTTGCGAGAGCTGCTTTTCGAGCGTAGCGATATAGGCTCGTGTTCCGCTGTACATGAGGGGATCAGAACGGATATTCACGTCGGCGACATTGAGCTCACCCTTCTACTCCAGGAGTCACCTCCGAGTCTCCCACTTGCCGCAACCAGGCGACATTGCGCTGCTGTGAATCGCGCAGAAGCGCTGCAAGCTGTTTGTCTGATACTGGAATCAGACATGGGATGATCGCTGGCGGGGATGTCGCGTACATTGGGCGATGATGCGCGCGTAGACGAGGTCATCCTGCTGCCTCTCCTCCATGCGCTCGCGGAGTGTCGTCTGCCATGGTGGATCGGTCGCGGCCATGATGCATGGCTTACGGTGATTGAAGCGAAAGCCAGCCAGCGAGTCAAACCAATCTCACTTGCTAGTCTACCCTGCACTCCGCCTCCCTCCCCCGTACGAGCGGACATGCCCCCTCTTTTCTCCGCGTAAATTCGCCCGCCAACTCTATCTCTTGGCGTCAGCCAACTCTTTCTTCGTCTGATGCTAACTCGACCATCCCGCGTTCCGCGACTCACACACACTCACGCACGCATCATGGAAGGCCTCGCACACTACGACGACCCGACAGCAGGATGGCCAGATCCAGAGCACACCACACTTCAGCAGGCAGTCGCCGCGTTCGCTGCTGCAGCCGCTGCCCAGGATTCGCACGGACTACATCATCACCATCATGCGTTTGTCGATCTGGGCACACCGAACAATGGTCCCGATGTTTCTCGAGCGCCGGGCAACGTCCAACAGCACGATAATCATGATACGCACAACATCACGCTCGCAGGAGCAGCGGCCGCGGCAGGAGGGATGAGTATACCATTGGGATCGCTCGACTTGTCCGCACATCATCAGCATCTTCCGCCATTCCCCACTTCTGCCCATCAGCAATTCGGCAACCCAAACTTTTCCCATGGAACTCCTCCTCAGCACATCCTTCCGACGCCCGCCAACCTGTCTCAGTACTCTCACGAGCAGGACTTGGCCGCGGCAGCCGTTGCCGTCGCCGCTCAAGCAAAAAAGTTGGAGAAAAAAGAACGCAAACGACAGGAAAAGGCAGAGCTCAAGAGGCAGGCAGAGGAACAGGCGAGGCTTGCGGCGATGCCGAATCAGAGCAATCCGCCGCCGATCAGCAACACTCCAATACCGTCCTCTTCAGCTGTTCCCTCTGCGCAGCGCGCATCCTCCAGTACTCAGCACTCCGATTTCGCTCTCCCCACAGCTGTCAGTTCGACCGGCAGATCCCTCACCTCGGCATTCGAAGCAGATGACAACGACGATGCGATCGTCCGGCGCGCTGGAAATGGCGGCGATGAGGGACCGATCACGGACGTTAACGAGTGGCTCGCGGGAAGTTGGCTGAAGGGTCCCGCGCTCAGAAAGGTCGCCAAGGAAAAGGGTAACTATCGTCTTTCCGCGCACACGGTATCGCTTGCTGATTGAAACTTTCGCCTTTAGGCATCGACCTCTCCGTCCACCTGCGCAAGGGCAAATTCACATCTCAAGAGGAAAAACTTGTAGACGATGCCATCACTGACTACCTCGCAGTTCGAGGTTACAGTCGTGAACACGATTTGACGCGAATGCTATTCGGAGAAGGCTTTATGGAAGCCGGTGATGGCGAAGCAGGAGTGAATGATGGTGCGGGCGGAGCTGCTGGACAAAAGACAAGAGCCAAAAACAGGGAAAGGGTAGAGTTGGTCAAGGCGATTGGTGAGTCGTTGTTCCATCTCCATCTCGTTCAGTGCTAACGATCAAATCGTTCAGCTCCCAATATTCCTGGGAGACCGCTCACGTCAATCAACGCATTCATCGTCCGTAAATACGATCCGTATGTCAGGAAAGGGCCTTGGACAGCACAAGAAGATGCCGATTTGTTAGCGTAAGTGGGTCTTCTTTCGCGAAGATGTTTTATTGATCTTCAAATCATATAGCGCTTATCGACAATATGGGCCGTCCTGGGACAAGATTTCGCGAATCGTCGAGAGGAACGAGACGGATTGCCGAGTCCGGTACACCAATCACCTACAGATCAAGGATACGAGAAAACGAGGAGTCTGGTCACCCGAGGAAGAAGAGATGCTTTACCAGACTATTGCTGCAGTTTGCAGAGCCTCCAAGATTCCGATCAACGATACCCCAAACAGGCCAATCTCCTGGTCTACGGTCGTACAAAAGATGGGTGGACAGCGGAACGCGCTCGAATGTCGAGAAAAGTGGTTTGATCAGGTCTTGCCGAAACTACTCGCCCGTCAAGAAGCAGGTGCGCCAGGATTGAATACGCCTGTGACCGAAGCTGCTCCTTCGGCACAGGTCGACGCGTCTGCACCCGTCGCTGCCAACGCCGAACCCACACCGTCCGCCATCAAGGCGCCTAGAGCAGCTGAATGGACGCAGACAGACTTCATCAACCTTCTCAGACGGTACGTCGGACTGTCAAATCGGAAAAGGTCCTTCGGAATGCTTAAAGCTTACATATCTTTCCCCCAGAATTGCCGAAGTCCATGGACCGGACCTTTCACAAGGCTATCAGCGAGACATCAATTTCCGCACACTTCATGCATCTACGCCCGAATTGGCAAAATTCAGCTATAAACACTGCTACAAGACCTTCCGAGCTTACGCGAAGAGAATCGACGGGTTCGAGGCAATGACTCTTGACGGTCAGTCCTTTTCCTGTACATTTGAGCCGCTCTTCTAAAACTACTACGTTCACAGAACTGCTCCCGAAGCTCGAGGCAGTCGTGACTTCCAAGTTCAGAGCTGGTGGCGTCCGGAGCGGCTCGGCGCCTCTGCGTCGGCCGCGAGCCTCACCTGTGAACCGTGTCGGAGAAGGAAGACTGAGCCAGGAACGCGTCGATTCAGACTCCGAGTCTGATCCCGGCGTTTCGTCGGATTCACCTAGTCCACGCGCCGAGCAAGAGGATGATGAGAACCTCTTAAAAGTTGACATTCCAACTGAATTACCAGCAGAGTCTGCTTCACACGAGAACATGATCGATCCAGCGTTGTTGGCGTTAGACGCCCACGACACAATCCATCAATCAATAGATGGCCTTGATGCAACCGATCTCGGCTTGACGGATGAAGCAGCAGCGCACGCTTACCTTGCAGATACCGCCTTGGCCTCGGACCATGCCGATGTTGAACGGGATGCACATTCACAGGACAAGAAGCGGAGACGCGAGGACGACGACGAGTCGGGCGAGAAGAAGAAGTCCAAGAAAGAAAAGGGAAAGCGGAAAGCGGAAGACTCCACGGACACCACCTCCTCGGTTGCTAGCTCTTCTCACGCCTCTGGTCACGACTTTGATATGGACAACACCGACATGGACAACGCTCTGCAATTCGGTTCGCCATCTGCCATCATTCTTCCAGACGCTGCGAAAGATTCCCCCTTCGAACCCGAAGCTCGGGTTGAAACTGCAGAGGAGAAGAAGAAGCGCAAAGAAGAGAAGAGAAAGAGGAAAGAAGAGAGAAGGGCAAGGAAAGAAGCCAAGCGGTTATCTCAGGCTCAGCTCGAGGAGTCGACTGACATGTTGGCCTCTTCCACCGTGCCTGACAATTTCGAATTCTAGCTGACGTTCATGCAGTTTGCACATTCTTTGTGCTTGATAACTCCTTGCATCGGCGGTATGTAGGACATTATGCATAATTCACTATACCGCTCTTTTGCTTCTGAGCTTCCAGTAAACCTATCATCTGCCAAGCTGGCCACTAGACTCCGGCCAGAATTCCCCCATGTTGACGGTGCAGACTATGTAGTAAGCCTCGAGGCAGTCTATCTTGCACGTCTATCTATCCTCCAATCCCAGAGCTTGCTTCGTGGATAGGAGCTGAGGCATGCTGCGTCTGGTCAAATCCCTGTATCGTTAGGGGTTGATTGCGTATTGCACTGCGCCTTGCTCACCTGCCATGCACAGCGGCTAAACTCTGACTCCTGGTCAGGTTGCGATCCACTTCATCGCCATATTCGATACCATCTTCTACTCCTTCGTCTAGCGGCTGCAGCATTGGAACAGCTACAGCGGATGATGCAGAAGAGTTGCTAAACTTGGGTCGCCTGCCGCTCGGTGCGGCGAAAGAGCGTTCCTGCGGCAGGATCTGCTGCGGGTAATAGTCATTCTCGGTTTCGTCCGCGTCTCCCGGCGTCAGATCCACGTCTAAAGGCGAGTGCGCCGGCGTGCAATTGGCGTCATACTGCGATCTTGCAGATTTTGCAGAACTGGAGCTGGATTGCGCGGTGAAGAATGATCCTGCTTGTGATGAAGGCGGCGCTAAATAAGATAAAGGTCGTACCAGTACAGCAGACTGCCGAAAGATTGCATGCGTTATGTGCAAGACGAGATTACAGCGAAATGGTAGCTTACCTTCGCCGTTCCACTGACATCGCCCATTGCCAAATTGGATGATGAAGCTCCGCTATTCTCGTTGTAGCCTTCGGCCGGACCATACTCGTTTTGTACTTCTATGGGTGATCGCGTAGAAATCGGCGTTGGTAGTGTTGCTGGTCTGCTCTTTCTGGCGGGAGGCGAGGAAACATCGAACACTGGCCCCCTTGTCGTTGTATCATGCGAGACAGCTTGTCTGTATACCTCTGTAGGGACAATCGGTTGACCAGGAAAGGATGACATGCTCCACCTATCCGCCGGGTCTTTGGACTTGTCGCCTTGTCTTTGAAAATATCTCTCTGCACGATCGTCGATGCGGTTGACTGACTCGCCATTTTCCTGGCGATCTTGTTGCTCACGGAATGATGAGAATGTGTTTCCAGATAGCGGCTCTATTGAAGAAGCAACCGATGATCTGTGGTCTGCGTCCGCGAATAAGTGGCTAAGGCGTGAACGGGCATCCAGGTCAGTTCCGGCTGAACGGCGCTCCATTGGAACATCATTTGTCTCTGATGACGTGAGCCCGGTTGGAAGCCTGGCCGAGTTGCCGGCAACATCTCCGCCAAAGGTGTTTGTACTGAATATACTTTTAGGCGAGAAGAGGTCTGGTCGGCTGAAGACCGTTGCGGTCGGACTGATTACCGTGGACGGCTGCTGACGCTGGACACCGTGACCTGTAGCGGGCATGGCTTCACTGCAGACCTTATAACTGGACGGATTTTGGTCTGGAACCGATTCTGCGATCTGATGCAGTGTACCTGCACTTGGCCGTGGTCGTAATCCTCGAGGTGATGTCGCTACCTGTCGCACAGGAGGAAGGGGGAAAATGCTCGGAACAGCATGAGCCGTCGTCATCGGTCTGCTCGCCGCCCCAGGCAAATCCGTGTTGGAGAATTGGTCATTTCGTTCCGCAGATCTTAAAGATTCGGGACTGTTGAAGGCCGCCGAGAACAATGCAATGTCCCTCTGATCTTCTTGACTCCATATCGGTTCGACCAGCTTGTCGTTTGGAATGTCTGGAACCGGCTCGTCTGTTTCGTAGTGAAACTGCTCGGAGTGAGGCATCGGACCTGTGCTCATCATTGCGGGACTCCGATGCGTCGATGCGGGCGTATGAGCAGAAGCGAAAACGGAGCCTGAGCCAGAGCGGGAGTTGGACATCCTCGAAGGTGACGAAAAGTCCAACATGTCGGAATCTAGATCGAGGCCCGCGCTGTGTTGACGGTACAGCACATCCCATGTATCGGAATGCGAAGGATAAGACATTTGAGAGAGGGACTCGGCTGCAGGGTAGTTTAAGCCTAGGCCCACTGTAGCGAGTCGATCCAGCGAGTACGCCGTATTGGTCGGTGGCAGACTGAAAAGTTCGGGCTGCGTGCTACGAGGTGCAGGAATGCCTGGACTATTATCCGGGTTTTCCTGAGCTTGTCGTGGCTGATCCGATTTTAAGGTTCTACGCAAGGGCGGAGATCCGGGAAGACCGCTACTTGGACGGGCATGCCCGCTGCTGAATCCTAGTGCTGCCAGTACCGCGTCCCGGAAACCTGTGGACTCTCGATCCTGATTCCGGGCAAAGCTGTCCTCGGAATCGGAGCTCTCGCTAACCCTTTCCTTAGTGGCACCTTGGGCGTAAGGGGTGACGGACCGGTCTATATTCTCAGATCGCGCGGCTTCCGACGCAGCAGGCAGAAACGGAGGGCTATAGCTGGCATTTTTATCGTTTGTTGTCGGGTCATTTTCATATGGCTGTACGAGTCGTATCGTCCCTTGTCTGGAATTGCGTGTCGAGGAATCGTCCAGGGCATCTTGGTATCGATCTTCGTTCGACGCCGTCGAGTGATATTCGCCCTTTTTAAGCAAAATTCAAGATGTGAGTGTAGATATTGTTGTGTAACACTCACTGAATGAACTGGATGATCCCCCCAGATGTTCGAACTTGGTACTCGAGATTGGCCCCATCTCGATGTGTCATCTCCCTCATGTCGCGCCTCGGAGTTTCTCGCCGAAAATACATGCGCTAGACCTGATCCGTTCAGCCATTTCCAACCCCGGCCAGAAGCGTTCATGCTTCCGGCAGCGCTGGATTGCGGGGAATTCAACGGTCGGTGGCCAGACCTGGAGCTGTCTTGCGGTCCGTCGATAACCATGTCTTCTGTGCTATCCCGTCTGTCCTGCGAGGAAATTCGTCCAGGCGTCCTTCTTCGCAACTGATTCTGACTTTGGGATGAACCCGCCCTTCTGGGCATTCCCAAGCCGATGGCGGTACCTAAGCTCCACTTTCCCCCTGTGCTCCTCCTCGCCAAACTAAGACTTCGTGCTTGCGCGGGGGGACTCGATTGATCGGTACCGACGCTTGGCGATGTCTCTAGCGGACTTGTCTGCATCGATGCTGGAGATAACGCCGGATCGTTAGTGAAGGAGTCTTCGTTGCTCACCGCTGGCGTTCGCGCCATATAGCTGTTGACGATGTCGTCCTCAAAGTCTGATGGGCTGTTACGGAGATGCCGGATATTCCTATGGTCAAAGGCTCCGAAATGCCGCTGATTCTCGTCGGAACCCTCATTGAAGTCGTCGAGATACTCCTGTCTTTCATCTGACCAATCGCGACCCTGGTGCACTCCCAGACTGACGGGCTGATAGCCATCCTCTTCATCGATCCTGGGCACCGGTGTTGCCGCCATGTCCCTCTGCATATCCGCTTCGTCCCGAACGCGAAGAGCCCGATTTCCCGAATTCTTCGTGGAGATCAGCCCGTAACGGGCGCCGATGATCATATTTGGATCTCGAATGAAGCCTTTCGGACCCCGTCGCCAAGACCCAAATGGCCAAAGACCGACCTGCTTTTTCCCCCCATGGCCTCGTACCTTGGCAACCCCAACCTGACCCCTCTGCACAGACCCGTCATCGCCCAGCACCGCAACTGCCGATGCGATGCTTCTCCGCCTTTTGCGTTTCCGATATGCAAAAAAGAGGCACAACGCGATGCCAGCTAAGAATGCCAATGGCAGGAGGACTGAGAGGAGAATCGTTCCCACTTTTGAGAGTCCTGATTTTGGAGCCGTGCTGGGGATTCCCACAGTCTGGGAGGAATCAGCGGAAGACGTTGAAGAGCGTTCAGAGGCTCCGAGAGACGTCGATACGAAAGCCGTAGGACTGCTGGATGTTGGCGTCTGGCTGAAAGACTGTCTTGTAGTTAGGGATGAAGCGGTAGTCGGCAAGGATGTTGTTGAAGACGATGGTGATGTCGAGGAACCGCTTGAACTGCTCGTACTGGCCGCACTGCTGCTGCTAGGACTGCTGGACCCTCCATACGTCCATCCGGCTCCTAATGGTATCGATGGTCCATAATCTATGTAGCTGGATGAGAAATCTCTCCAACATCACGGGAAAAGAGGGAAAGCTTACAAGTTTGCGCTACCTCGACAACAGCCTCTGTGGTATACGCTATTCCACCGATATTTGTCACGTACTAGGATTTATAATTCAGTGGCCATTGTCGCTCTGTCTGCAATACCAGCACTCACTGTGGAATACGAGAGATAATCTGGCAATGCCTGCGGATTTGGTGCTGTTTCAAAGGGCATTTCAGCGTCGCTTCGAGGTGTTTCTTTCCAAATACCCACTATACGCCGCGGTAGTGGTGGCTGCCATGTCTCGCCCATGAGGAGTGTCGGCGACTCGGAAGACGATGAATGGGCAAGAAGCTGATGGAGACGGCGAGGTAGATGAGGAACTCACCTTCGATCGAATCCAAGATACTGTAGATTCTCCATCAACCGTCTCGGCTTTCGGATTCTGCGGCTTATAAGCTGGCTTACAATACCGCCTATATTTCGAGCGAAATCATGAAACTTTCTTCTTTTCGGATAAACTGCCTGATGGATGAGCTTGTTGAAGCTTTCGTTCAAGAAGTGAACATATCTTCAAGGTTCACGTGAGTTTCGCCATGTTCAAGATGTCTTCGAAAGGTTTCGGTACGTCGGCACGCCACGCACAACATTAAGGATATCCTCACACGTCGTCGCCGTTAGTGTTCGTCACCGGTAACGCCAACAAGCTTCGAGAAGTACAGCAGATTCTGGCGGTCGGAGATTCTGGGATTCAGGTCACGAACCAGGCATTGGATGGTGAGAAGTCATCGCGCTCATATCGGAATGCAATGCTTATCCATCAATTCTAGTCCCCGAAGTCCAAGGATCCACGCAGGAAGTTGCCATCGCAAAATGCAAATCGGCAGCCCAGCAGGTACGTTACCCTTCCATCGCCTCCATGCGATCTTCCTAACTCATAACTCTCCCTTTTCCCCTTTCACAGCTAGGCAAGGCCTGCGTGACGGAAGATACCGCTCTTTGCTTTGAAGCCCTTGATGGGCTTCCCGGACCGTACATCAAGGACTTTCTCACCAAACTCGGCCACGACGGTATGCGATCCCATCCGTTCCCTCTTGCATGACACTAAGAATCCACCTCAACCAGGCCTCAATACCCTCCTTCAGGGCTTCCCCACGAATAACGCCTACGCCCTCTGCACCTTCGCCTACTCCCCGGCGCCGACATCAACCAATCCGTCTCCGGAACCGATTCTCTTTGAGGGTAGAACGGACGGTCAGATCGTGCCCGTGCGGGGGGACAAGGTGTTCGGCTGGGATCCCATCTTCCAGCCAAACGAGGGCAATGGCTTGACGTAGGTCCATATGTTATTCTTCGAACTATATCTAAGAATGCTTGCCCTCTAGCTACGCCGAGATGGATCCCGCCGACAAGAACAAGATCTCGCATCGATACAAGGCGCTCAGCAAGCTCAAGGAGTACTTGCAGAACGACGGGCAATAGATGGCATGAGCAGAAGACGCAAGCGGCACTTTTTGAGAAGAGATGGGACAAACCTTCACGAATATTCGTCGTTCCAGCAAAAGGGCATACATGCCTACGTGTTGTCGAGCTGTACGACAGCTATAGAGAGGAATGAATCCAGATCAAGCCTGTCGTGATGCATTCTGTTGCTTTGGCCGTTTGGTCGATTCGAGCAACGGTTGTCGTTCATTCTGCCGTCAGGCTGCTGGGGCCATTTCGCAGCTCCGAATTTCGACAGGAGACAGACAGCGGAGCAGCACGATAGCGGTGCTTGAAGACATACCCGTACCATGGACGGGTGATGCCTAGGACCAGATTCGATGCAGCTTGATTGATTCGTACAACGGAAAGTTCTGACGCTCATATACGTGAAGATCGATACAACCTGAGACCTAAACCCATCTGACCTATTAGCACCGCTTTCAATCTCTCAGGGGCACCACTTGCCTGAAAAACCCGTCAAGTCAGCCATCAGCATCCATCGCGTCACCCAGAGAACCCTCCTCCTCCCACACCGGGCGGAGGTCCCCGTGTCATCGCAGCGTTATTGAGAATCTGCTGCTGCTGAAACTGCAGATTCTGCTGCTGGATGAGCTGCTGCGCTTGCTGATGTCTTTGATGCAGATTGCTACTGTGTCGACCAGCATTCGATCTACGCCTTTGTCCTGTCGTGACTGTGGGTCAATATGCGGCTTTCGCAGTGGCAGATTGACCCACGATGGTGTCTAGAGCTATGCGTTTGACCCATGTCCCATTCGCGGAGGGCGATCCCAGATTGTCATTCAGCGCTGAGCGAAGGTGACCGAGGTGAAAGGAATGGAAACCATGCATGCATTCACTCGCGCTTCATCAGGTCGAAACGATCAGGCCTTGCTTGCTACACCAGCGCAGTCCTGTACTGGAAGATGACGTGTTACGCGGATGTAAACAGGTGACTGCACTGCACTGTACTGCGAGACTTACTATACTCCTGTAGACACGAGCGCGCACGGGATCTTCCTATTCTGTGAACATCGAGCGAGCTGGAGATCAACACAGGACACAAAAGCTATTGGAAATCGAGGCATCGACTAGCCAGAGTACCCTATGGCAATTCAGGAAAGGCAAGGCCAGTGCGAGTTGAACTATAAACAATAGCGAAGATGGTCGCGGAACCAAACATGCGACGATTCCTCAAGGTCCTTTGGCTTGCCTTGCTGGCTGATCTGCTGGCTTTCATCGCAAGAGAAAACAAGAGCGACAAGCAGAGCACCACTGGATACTCTTCTATGTAGCGCTCCGCTCTCATCGTCTCCGCTCACAATCAGGTGGCGCGTGCATTACCACCATCATCCAAGATCCTCATCCACGAATCCGACTAGCAAACCGCAGAAGAGAAGACAAATTGCGGGAACGATGGGCAATATACTCAGTGCTGCCGTCAGCTGTAAGTAGATCCGATCTTGTGAGTGATGTGGAACGGTGAGTCAGCGACGCCTCGCAAAGAAAGGATACTCGAGCGTTCAAGCGCAAAAGGAATGGATCAATGGATATGGGATTTTCGCATACACCTCGCGATGCGGCGCTTGGCGTGGGCAATTTCACAAGATCTTGCGTTGCATTGAATAGGACTGGACAAACGCTCCTGTCATCCTGCACGCAAGGCATCGAATAGTAGACTAACCTCGCTCCTTGTCTCCGATGCGTCCATCCCCCAAAGCCACCGTCTCCGCCATCATCTGCACCGTGATCGGCGCTGCCATCATGCGACACCCTCACCCTACCTCCTACAACGTCCTCTGGGCCTCTCGAAACGGCGCCGTTGGCGGTGCCATCCTTGGTGTTCCCCTCACGGCCATCAGTGCGATCCTTGACGCGGCGACGCACGACTCTCCCTCCTCGATGGCCTCGCTCGCCAACGTCATCCAGTACGCTCTCGGTGTCGGAGCCTCGGCCGGAAGCGCTGCACTCGGTGCGCGAATCCTCATTGCCTCTCTGGGCGCAGAACGAGTCCGACAAGGCGTCAGGGAAAGCGCCATCGCAGGAGCTGTTGGATCCGCGGTATGGATTGGTGCATCGCTTTCCTTCTCCCTCGTTCTGGCATTCATGTACGGCGGCGGAAGTCTAAAGCTTGCGATGGACAAGATCAAGTTGAAGAGGCGAAACGACCGCACGGGAAATGTCGTCGCGATGGAACGGGTCGAAAGCGGTGCCGGCGCGTTGGTCGAAAGGAGTCCCGTGCCTCGAGTTTGAAACTAGTATCTGGGCATGCCGTCTGCCCGTGTGGCATCATTGGGAGAATGTCCCAGCGTGCATGGGTGATAGCACGACGGTATGACGATACATAAATAGTAGACAGAAATCAACTTGGTTGTACGGAATAACGCGACACGACACGGGCGCACCGGCCGGCAAGTGAGACACGACAATGGTGAATCATCCATGAATCGAATGAAATCCTGTCGAGTGTGGTCATCTTCCCCTCGTTTGCCATCATCCTCGCACCATGGATACCTCATAGTATCCCTCCCATCATGCTCCCCATTGATCATGTTCAGCCCGTACGCCAACATCGCCCGAGTCTGCTCAGCATGCAGCACAACTTTGAGGGCCCGGACGGCGATGACGAGATGCGCACGATGCAGCAAGACAAGACGGCATCGGCAATCCCACCGATACGCAGAGTGCACTCCTACTCTGGCGAATCGAGTAATCCGGGGGACGAGGAGAGATCGTCATTCGGAATGCGATCCGGAGAAGACCCAATGGCAGCAAGGCGTACGCTTTCAGCACTCGAACCATCGTTCAATCTCCCTTCCGGCTCGATGACGGCACCTCGCAGCTTGTCAATGAACACGATTCCGGTCAGCAAATCCCCTGTGGGATCATCAGGCCTCGTAGGCCCGAGTATACCGCTCGCGCTACGCCGTGCATCTTCGGATCATCACACAGGACATGCCGATATGCAGGAACCAAGACCCGCCGATGCACCGGAAAAGGTTGGGTTCGCCGGCTCTTCCACGCAATCAACCTTCACAGCCGGGTGGCCGTCTTCGTCCACTCTTCGCATACCATCCACCGGAAGCCCGACAACACCTCCAAGAGCCTCGGTGTTCAATCCCGGATCACCCTCACAGGCACACGCAGGCGTGGGTCCGTCCCTCGCGTCTGCACCGAGCCGCAGCATCGGTGCTCGGGCGCGTGCAAACTCGGGGACTCGTATGCGCGGGCCAGGAGGAACGTTCGGAACTCCCCCGATGGCCTTACCGAGCGTAGATTCCAGAAAGCGGAGTGGAAGTGGAAGCGGGAACGGCGCTTGGCATGCAAGGACAAATGTGAGTTGTCCATTAGCCGTTGGCAACGACCATTTCCTGACCCCACGCAGAGCCAATCTCGCCAACTGCCTCTTCCGCCTTCGCTCCGCGCAACACTGGCAGCAGACAAGGACCTTCCAAGCTCGGAAATCCGATCCGAAGCGCTCCTTCAACGCGTCATATTCTCCAATCCCGACTCTTTGCCGATGACACCGCGACCATCACGGAGACACCAGCAGCAGGTGCAGCAACACAGCCAATTCGGCCCGGGGGGAAGCGGAGCCGCACTATTCGGTAATCAACCGCCGGCCAACAACTCGGGCAACGGCTACGCTGGCCGTATGACTGCTCGTCCGCCGCGGTTCCTCGATTCGACGGCATCCATGGCCGACAGCGATGACGAGGACGATATGGAAGACAGCAGTGATGAAGACGCACAATTCGCCGTCGACGACATCATGGACCCCGGTCACGCACCCATGGCCGGCGGTGGTTCAAGGTCAGGAAGTGGCAGCGGTAGCGCGAGCGGGAGCGTCATGCTCGGTACAGCTGTCGCCCATGCCACCCTCGGCACCACAGAAGGAGGCATGGAAATCGACGTTCCGATGGCATCGAATCTCAATGCGGCAATGGGATCCGGAAGACTGTCGAATCGAACGAGCATGAGCAGTCTGCGAGGCTTTGCTGGAGGTGCCTCGGACGATTCGGGTCCGGGTGCTCAAAATAAGAATATGACCGCGTGGAGAGAGTCCCCTTCCTCAACGAGTAATCGCGCACAGAAACGCAAAGGTAAGCCTTGAATAAATGGGAGTGGGTCTCGCGCTGAACCCGTGGAAAGCTGGGCACGATGACAGCAGGTATGAACCATATGGCAAGCGACATCGCACATCAGGCGAGGGTCCCTTGTCCCCACTTCAATGGTCGTCCGGACTACCAGGCGGCCCCGCTCCGATACCGACATCGCCCAGCAACCAGCACGCCACGCACCACAATCCACATTATCCTACAAATCCAAACATCGGAATGGAAGCTAGTCTGCAACTCGACGGGAGCTCGCTCGCGGCGATGAACAAATACGGCTTCTCATCGGCTGCCGTGACCGCCAGATCCCGCGCGGGCTCGCCCGTCGCCAACACATACGCCGCCATGCGCACCGCCGTCTCGCCCGTGGCCTCTTCACCGCTCAGTATAATGTCTGGCATGGGCCTGACATCCACCATGCAACAGCCGCAAGCAGCGTATCGGCCGCCATCGGCCACCGGGACCACTATCGGTATGGGCGCAATGGGAGGGCTCGGCATGCTGCTGCTCAGTAAACGCAATGCGACAAATCCTGGCAGTACAGGCATGGGCTTGGTCAGTATGGGAGATGATTCTGGGGAGATGGCAGTGGCCGAGGGTATCAATGGCATGGATGTGACAGAACATGAGGGAAGAGATGTAGCCGAGGATGAGGACGACAAGATGATGTTTGATTGAGGTTGTATTTCAAAGCGACAATATATCTTGCTATATGGAACAGGCTATTGAACGGTAGATACTGCAAGCATCCCGTTCGCAACTACCACTCTTAACCTTTCCACTTACTTCTTTGAGCGGTGCATTGACCCCATGTCGATACCAACCCTTCAGGGATGCGAATGCAAAGCCCTTTCTAAAACGAAACGTGGCCTTTGTTCATTTAGGCCTTTCTGAGACACCCGTATTGTTATAGGTACCCCTTTATATCTTGCGTCATATAAAGACAACGCGAACGAGGCTATCAGCCCGTTGTAGAGTCGTGTCTCGACTATCTTCCCCTCTTGTCGAATTGACAGTGTTCTCAGCGATCCTCTCCACGGTCGGATTGGGAACCTTTGCCTTGCTGCTCGCCGGACGCGGGGGTTCAGCGGAATTCAAGTGTGAGGGAGAGGGACCCGTTGACGCTACGTACAACTTCGGACCATTCGATGGACGCTTCGTGGATGCGATTAAACCAGTTTCAGGCTGTAATCTCGGGCTACAGGCCAAAGGGACAAATGTAAGGATGAAAGCCCTGGTCGGGGATAGGCGTTACTGATACAAAAGTTTCGTACTCTGCTTCATTGACTCATGTAATAAAAAAGGCGGAGTGGGGCACTGAAATCAAAGCGTTCCCTTACTGCGTTGATAGCCAGCCGGAAAAGAATCAGGAACTCAAGACAAGCTTGAGCAAAGGGTTCTATACCTACACAGAGCCCCATGTAGCATGGGGCGTCAAATGGCTACTTCTGGAGTTACCCCAAAGTATCAAGAAAGATGCTGAAATACTCGTAGTCAATCAAAATTATAAGCTCTATGAGATCGTTGACAATGTGAAACGGTAAGGGAGGACCCTTCATCATTCGTCACTCAGCTGTGAGCTCTTTGACTCACACATCCCTGTCAGGCCCTATAAGGATTGGCAACCTCAAGATGTACCTCCTTTGGCAAACCCCTACAGATTCGCTGTCAATGGTCCAGGTGCGCTCAGGATACAGGAAGCAGTAAACTTTAGCTGAAAATTTCATCGATTATTCTGTTTTATTCTTCATGTCCAGACCACACTTTCGTTTACACGGCCCAGGAGAAGCAATGCACTTACCACGAGCTTGCGAGCTCTTCTTCTGAGCCGCGCCGAGAAGACATCGAACAATAATTACGATGCAGCGGTTTGCTATCCTTCGGTGTGAAGTGAATTCCTGCGCAGAAAGTGAAAAGACAGGTTCAGGTGTAATCTTCAACTCCCTACGTCCTGCTCGTTTGTCGTGCACTACGACAGCCTTCTTGATTTTGGAACATGATGACATACGCCTATCATACCACTCTTTGATTACTGGTGTTATTGGATCACCCTAGGCCTACGGAAATATACAGTGAGCAGAAAAGCCGACCGCGCCAAGGAAGATGGCAAGTTTACCGCCAGGGACAATCAAGCCGAGAATACTTATATGCTATAGCCTATATGCTATCCGGCATAACAACTCTTTCTCACCAGCAATGGTCAATCCAGCTAGCCTACCTGGGATCCTCGTGACATCGCATGAGATTGCGATCCCCATGCTAAATTAGGCGCGACTTGATTCGGGCTTCTGATATGCGTATTGGGGGATGCGGACCGAATGTAGTTGGCCACTTTGTGGTCAGCCAGCTCGAATTACTTCAGAGTAAGCGGAGTGTGCATTCATGATCTAACACTGGGCACCAAGCCACCGACGAGCGTCAGAGATCCCCTTGAATCCTTGATGGCAATACTACAAAGGCAAATCATCCCTTTCCCTTTTCCCAATGCCAAAGACTAAAAGGCTTTCTGTCATCGCGATACCCTTTATCTGGGAAAGGAGTGGACTATACTATATAGGCTAGTAGTTGGACTAGCCAAGAGAACACAGCCTGGGATCAACTAGTCTAGCTGCATTCCAAGCGGCTCACTCAGCAAATCTAAGGCCGATCTCACTCTCGGATAGGATGCTGTTCTCGCTTCACAGACTTATCATCGGAGTTTTATCGACGATCTTGCTGGTGTCGACTCGTGGTGTTCTTGTCAGGGCTGCGTGCGAAGGGGAGAATACTCTCGAAGCCACATATAACTTTGGAAAATTCGACGACAATTTTGTGAAGCAGATAAAGCCAGGGTCAGGTTGTTCTCTGCTGCTTCAGGGCGGAACCGCGGCAGAGATCGATAATGGGACAGGTCCCAGTGTAAGGCTCACTTTGAAACGCATGAGACTCATACTGAAGGCACTGCAATAACCCTACACATCTTCTGGATACAATCAACCGCGAAACATTCACAGCTGCAGGAAAAGTGGAAGAACATCAAGGCGTTTCCCTATTGTGTCGACAACCAGCCTGGTCAGGGCCAAAGTATCGAATCCAGCGAAAGCTTCAGAGAATTCACCAAACTCCAAGTGCAATGGGGCTCTAATCTCATGGTATGGGAGCTACCTGTAGACAAGAACACAGACAAGTTGGCTATGGACGGCAACTCCAAACTCTTCAGGATTGACGCTGCCCACAAAGGCGATGGAAACAGGGAATATTCAAGGTAAGACGATCAGCAGACAATTCAATGTGCACTTTCCACAGACGCTAATACAGCTTACTCAGAACCGAAGTGAAAGCTTCGGAATTCTTGGAAAAGGCTGATCTGAAAGATAAGAACAGCTTTCACAATCCGTACAAGTTTGCTGTCAAGGGCAAGGGTAGGTAGATTACGATCTCCTGAGTGTCCAGAAGCGGCTGACTTCTCTAATTCCCTCATAATTAGAGAACGCCTTTGTATACTGCTACAAAGATGCCGGGAACTCTGGCTCTTCGTCAGGAGCAAGCTTTGCCAAACGATAGAATAACATGACATGGCTTCTTGTATCGACACAATGCGTTATCAACCTGGATATCTGAAATACCATGCTGGTTGCGCGACGTGATCAGACATAGCAAGACATCTATCTATCTATATCATCGACTTCCACAACGAGTACCTGTCGAAGATGCAGGCAGTCAGTCGCCACTTGCACGCGCGGCCATGCGCCCGCCATGTCCGTGCCACGACGTCGGCGTCGCGTGAAATATCGGACCGGCGTTGACTGTGGTGACTTGTCCCGTATACCCGGCGAGAGAGCGGGCGCACCTGCCTGGTCGAATCGGGCGACCTCGAGACGATACTTGTACTTGTATACTCTGGGACGACCTTGTCCCGCCACGTTCCCCTTGCTTCCCACCACTCCCGCCACCATGTTCCGATCAGCCCTCACCACCGCTCGACCCCTCAGGTCTTCCTCCACCGTCGCTGCTATCCGATGCAACTCGGTCTGGGCCAAGGTCCCCCTTGGACCGCGAGACGCCATCCTCGGTGTCACCGAAGCCTTCAAGGCGGACAAGAGCCCGAAAAAGATCAACTTGGGTGTCGGAGCGTACCGAGATGACAAAGGGAAGCCGTATGTGCTGCCGTCGGTGAAGGTTAGTCCAGGCAGATCTATAGGACCGGTAGAGACGGCAGGAGATCCGAGTCATCGCGCTGGAAGACCGGAGATGCGAGCGGATCATCGAGAACCATCGCTGAGAGCGACGAGGGTTCAATCTACGTGAGGGGATCGCTGCAGCTCACATTGCGTGGCTCATGGATCACGTGCGATGTACCTGATCGTAGAGTCCTCGTATTATCCTCAGTGTTTCATGCCTCAATCTTGGCATGGCGACACTGCAACGGCGAGGATCGTGACATCGACTCGCACACCATTCGTAAACTCGATCACTGACCCCTCTTCCAACAGAAAGCCGAAGAGCAACTCGCCAAGGCCGGACACGACAAGGAATACCTCCCCATCACCGGTCTCCCCGAATTCGTCAACGCCGCCATCAAGCTCGCATACGGTGAAGACTCCAAGCCGCTCAAGGAGGGCCGCATCGCCGCCACCCAGTCCATCTCGGGTACCGGTGCGCTTCGTATCGGTCTCGCCTTCATGGCCCGATTCTTCCCGCAAAAGGAAATCTACTTGCCCGACAAGACGTGGGCCAACCACGCCGCGATTGTCAAGGACTGTGGTTTGGAGGTCAAGCACTACAAGTAGGTTCAATTCTCTCCTTCGGTTGATCGACAAGCTCATCTCGACCTAGGTACTACGACCCGGAGACCGTCGGTGTCGCATGGGAAGGCTTCAAGGCTGACGTCAAGGTAAGATTATCGCTCGCATTTGCGATTCTGTGCTCATTTCGCTGTCCTAGGCTGCACCCAATGGATCCGCCTTCCTGCTCCACGCCGCCGCTTTCAACCCCCTCGGCACGGATTTGACCAAGGAACAATGGGTCGAACTCTGCCAGATCTTCAAGGAGAAGAACCACTTTGCCTTCTTTGACATGGCTTACCAGGGCTTCGCCTCGGGTGTCTTCGAGGACGATGCCTTCCCCGTCCGACACTTTGTCGAACAGGGCTTCCCCATTGCCTTGTGCCAGAGTTTCGCCAAGAACATGGGCCTCTACGGTGAACGAGTTGGCGCGTTCAGCTTGGTCTGCGCCGACAAGGACGAAAAGGCGCGAGTCGACAGTCAGCTCAAGATTCTGATCCGACCAATGTACTCGAACCCTCCCGTCCAGTAAGTCTCATCCTTTTCGTCGAAAATCGAGGCTGACAATTGCCTCCAGCGGCGCACGTCTTGCGGCTCAGATCCTCAACTCCCCCGAGCTCTACAAGGACTGGAAGCTCGAAGTCAAGGGCATGGCTGACCGAATCATCTCCATGCGAGAAGCCCTGTACGACCTCTTGCAGAACAAGTACAACACCCCCGGAGACTGGTCGCACGTCAAGAGGCAGATCGGCATGTTCAGCTACACGGGTCTCAAGCCGGAACAGGTTGACGCTCTCGCCACTCACGCACACATCTACTTGACCCGAGACGGTAAGTCAATGTCAAGGGCAAATAGAACCGATCTCACGCCCTTGACATAGGTCGTATCTCAATGGCCGCTCTCAACTCGAGCAACATCGAGGTACGCCAATCTATTGTTCGTGTCATCAGCTATCACTGACACTTTTGTATCCAGTACTTTGCCGAGAACGTATCCAAGGCTGTCAAGGGCGAACTCGGTGCCGGCGATGCCATCCCCAAGGCTCCTCAGGGTGAGGTCGGTGAAGGCGCCGGTGCGGCTTAAGCGCGTCCCGATCTTGTACAAAAACAGCAATGTCTGTATATAGAGCCGTCCACAGGGCGGTCAACAGAAATATGAAAACGCTTGTAGTGTTGCATGGTTGTAGTGAGAACCGACATCATCGGTGAATGCAGAGGATGTCAATGATTTGGGGTCATAGATAAATCAGTCAAAAGGTCCACGAATTTCTCCATTCAAGTAAACAAGCTTCAAACTCTTCGACCCGCGCCGCGTAAAGAACGCATCTATACAACAAAATACGCTAATTGAGCGGTTCCCGGGGGCCTTTCTTAGCCAGAGCGGCGTGGTATTCTTCTTCCGACTGAACGGGAACTTCAGTAGGGAAAGTGATAGGTTCGATGGATTGCCCGACACTTTCGAGCAGCTTGAGGCGAGCGGCCGTTTCAGGGTGGGAACGGTTGACAGAGTAGATCGGTACTCGATGCGCGGAAGATGTAACACTAGCGACACACTGTCAGCCGAGCTCGAAGCCAATCACTTTGCTGAGAACTCACTGGAGAGTCCAGTTCCAAGCATTGCGAATGATTGTGGGCTGAGTGTTGATGGCAGAGTCTGATTGACATGGGATGCACAATCAGTGATTGTTCGGCTTGCAGCTGCATCTACTCACTCCAAGCCCGAACGACCAGTTCAATCCAGCCTTCCACTGGCACAGGCAGGTCCAGCTTCCACAGTCTCATGGTATAATAATGCTTGGGCGACATATTCTCGAATGGCACCTAAAACAGACGGTCAGTCCCCACCAGAAGGCCATGGTGACACTGACTTGCCTCATGCCACAAGAATCCTCCGTCAATGGAGACTTCGACTCTCTCCACCCACTGGCCTCCTCCGCTATATGCCCATCTGTTGTCGCGGAGCTGTCAGTTGTTTGTCCCAGGCCTTTAACCAGAGACCTACCCCTCGCAATGGATGAAGCCATCGTGGACAATGACTTCCTTGTCCTTGGGGCTTAGGATGGCACTCGACACTGGCATATCTTGGATGGAGAATCCCTTGTCGGGAGTGACATTGTGCTTTCCAACCTGGGATACAAAGGGTGAGCACTGCTGCTCCAGCCTTTGCACAGTTAGTGACAACTGCGCACCTGTTGTGGATAATACAGATCTAGGAAAGGCCCAAATCAGATCATGTCTTTAACACATCTCATCTACGAAGACTTACATTCTTGTCGCTGGACGGGTCCCATGGACGGTTCCGGGAGCACATTGAGGTTGGTCACCCATTTCGTGCTCCTGTGGAGCTGCGTGAGCATATATCTGCAGAGCAATCGCGCCGTTCATTCACGAACCTCGCTCCAATGACTCCGGGCACAACGAGTCGCAGTGGTCCCCCGTGAATCCGAGGAAGGGGAACACCGTTCATCTCGTACGCCAAAAAGGCTTCTTCGTGCTTGACCTTTCGATACGGAACCGAGGTCGCATCTGGAGCAGAGACATCAGAGGCCTGCCTGAAGTGCTTGAAATTTAAACGGTGCCATACAGTTGAAGACCTTGTTCTTCTTGAAATCTATACAATGCCCGTCAGAATAATGTGGCAAATCCAGTAATGTGGACTTACATGTGTCGGCACCAATGGTCTCGATGTGCATCGCGTCTGGCAAAACTCCTCCAAAGTGGTCAAGGACGTGCTTGACGTGTACACCCTGGATAGCCAACCGCCATCAGGACATAACTCTGCAGCCAGACATTACACTCACTTTGTAAACCGCCGTGGATATCGCTCCCTCGGCCCACGGTCTACGTTTCGGTATCAGCCTTCACCCCTTTGACATTTGCGCCTGATGTACTTACGCGCTCAACAATTCTATCAGTCGGCAAAGTTAGAATGGTGTCGGCTACTTGTGCCTTCACGACTCACCATCTCCTTCACCAGGATACAGGGCAATCTGCTCCATCCGCCGGGTACCGCTGCACTGCAGTGTAACCGTCATCTCCTCTTGCGGGAACTTGCTCGGGTCCACCAAATCCTTGAACAACAACTCTCCCGGGTTTTTGACCATGCCGCCAACCTGGATGCTATACTTGTCGAGGTCCGTGATAGTCGGTACACCGCCGTGGTTGCGCACATAATGGATATCATTGGGCGTAATGTGGGATTTCATGAGATCGTCCTACGAGAGATTATCAGCTCTTGGTAGAGACATAGATTTCCCAGTATCGAGATATACCCTTTGAGGTTCGCAATTCATGGGGAAATCCAACACGACCAGCTAAGGACGTTCAATTAGCGACTCGGGTTTAGGGCAGTTTCACCAAGATGAAACTCACCATGTTCTGCCTCTTTTCCTCCTTGAATATCTTCCAGCTCTCCTCTGGCATGTCTCTCAGATGGGGTCCCAAGGCCATGTGGTATTCTGTGACTGTTGTAAGCGTGGAACGCCGTTCACGACTCTCCGACTGACCTTTCCACCTGTGTCCAATGAGGATAGGGTTTGTCGACGGCAAAGGCTTGAGCTGGAACTCTGGGATGGGCGTCCATGTGTAGCCCCTGTAGTATTGACGTTAGCCTATTACAACTCACCCAAAAATCTCAGTCTCCTACTCGAGAATCTCTGCAGCCTCCTTCTTCTTGTCCGGATTGTTTTCCCACTGATTCTCGATCAGCAGTCATTCCACGGCAGTAGGTTTGAACACTCACATCGATATATCCATGCCACATACCGTCTCTTGTAGGAAACTGCTTCGCCAGCTTATCATTATCAATCTTACCTTCCAACTGGGTTACCATAAACTCTCCCAAATCCTTCGGCGCATTCGCATTCCTGGTGTGTTCGCCTTCGGGGTTTGCGTTCCTGTGACTAGGGTCGGCCTGCTGTCTTTGATGGTCATGGTGGAACGTATGAGCTAATCCAGGAAGAGTCGTCGAGAAGGCGCCCTGGGCCATGTCGGCTGCGGACTGAAGGGTGTTCTTGACTGATTCGGGTACATGTACGGTTGTCATGGTGCGTTGTTGCGAACAGGCCAAGATGCTACAACGTTCGTGTCCACGCGAACATGGTATATGTATCGGACTGGGATCGCGGGCGCTACCGCATCCCTGCGTCTCGGCACGCCCATGACGAGGTAAGTTAGCTAACCAGCCAACCCAACTTCTACAGAATGCGATACGCTCACGCTACCACCAGATCCCATGACATTTTAATCAACTTCATTCAGTACCGAAATAGCTGCCGAGTGGAGGTCGGATTCCGGTTCCGGTATACGCTATCAGTAGCTTCTTTCCGGGATAACCAACGTGGTGATGTCATATCACTCGGCCGTATGAATAGGTCGCAGAGTTGTCACCATCCACCATCCAAGTGTGCAAGGACGATCTCAATGACCAGGTGATTCTGCATGCAGCCATCACCGATGGTGACTGTTCACTCGATGCGTTACGCTCGACGACTCCCAGTCTTATCGGGTCTTGAATGCCTTTTCGCCGCCGGGCCGCAATGCTCATGGCGGTCAGGAAAGTTGTCCAAAGTCGCGAGAAGTCAGAGCCCATTTTATCGGATAGGTGAAGCTTCTTGTTACCGTCATCGTCATGAGGCCAACAGGTCACTGCTTGCTGCTTGTTTGCGGAATGCTATGAAGGTGAAATCGGTAGCTAAAACGGTCAAGCAGGCGATACCCGGAAGAAACGCTTACGTCATTTCGGCGATCTTCTCGGCGGTCCTCCGCATGGTGGTGACTAACCAGTAACCGGAGGTTTGCGTGGGCGCAGACATGGTATATAGCTTCTGGGCTGAACATCTTTCGCTATCAAGCTTAGGCTCAAGCTTGACTCCTGACACAATGGCGCTCTCTCTCCTACCTTCTGCCGGATCATACCTCTTCACGCCATTACGAGCCGTCCATTGGGGCCCAGGCAGCGTTTCGAACCTGCCGTCAATTATCCGGACCCTCGTCTCGACATACGACAAGAATGCAAAGCCCAACGCATTGATTGTCACAGGGAAGAGCTTGCGCGAGAAGACGCCCGTGATTTCCGATGTGGCCAAGATGCTGGAAAAGGAAGGCATGTTTGGTGGGGTGTTCAGCGATATCGGACAACACGCTCGTGAGTTGATAGATCTTGAAGCGATACAGAACTGACTGTTCGGATAGCCATCAAGCAGGTCAAGGCTGCACAGAAACTCGCGGAGGAGAACAGCGTCAATGTCCTCGTCTCCATTGGCGGTGGATCTCCCATCGACAGCGCCAAGGTGAGTAGCAGACTCTGAGAAGTCGTTGACAACAGGCTCATTCATGTTCATAGGCTATCGCATACTTTATCCATGAGTCTTCCGGTTCCGACCACTTCATACCCCACATTGCAGTGCCAACAACTCTCTCCGTAGCGGAAACAACCCAGTGAGCACATCTCCAATCAGCGCCATATACCCGATCTCATCCAGCCTCTCTAGAAACGCCGGCTTCACCAACGAACAAGGCCAAAAAGCCGGCGTTAACCACCCCGACAACGCCCCGCGCGCCATCATCTACGACGCCGAACTCGCCATGCACACCCCGCTCCGACTCTGGCTATCCACCGGTATGCGCGCCGTCGATCATGCCGTCGAGACAATGTATCGCGCCGGTGCGCCTCCGCAAATTCGGCATATGGCCCTGTTCGCCATCAAGGGATTGTTTGAGGCTTTGGCCGAGTGCAAGGATAAGCCGGAGGATGTCGAGATTAGGCAAAAGTGCTTCTTGGTCGCCTGGGAGTCGTGAGTCGGATCCTTATCGCCTGTGAAACGACGGCTGACCTCTATTCAGACTATGGCCTCTTGCGCGAGCCGGAGCGCTCGGTCTCTCACATGCTCTGGGTAGGGAGAATCCATTCCTTCGCTCCCAACAATGCTTATCTTATCCCCTCTTCCAGGTCACGGACTCGGCGCAACCTACGCCATCCCGCACGGAATCTGCAGCGTCCTCACCCTTCCCGAAACCGTCAAACTGATGAGCGCCAACCTCCAAGGCTACGACCTCGCCTGTCTCGCCATGGCCCATGCCTTCTTACCGGCCGCCTACCAAGGTTCCATCAAGCCCCTCGGACTTGATGCCGCGTCAGCTCCCGAGACGGACCAGCGTGCTGCAGCGAAGCAGGTCGGCGTTGCCGTCGGCCAGCTCGTGGAGAAGCTGGATCTGAAGAGCACGTTGGCAGAATACAAGGTACCGCGCGAGCATTTAGAGCCTCTCGCTGAAAAAGTCGACGGGCATAAGCCAGAAGGCGCACCGTACAAGAAGGAGCAGATCCTGGAGGCTATCTTGAAGAAGATTTACGAGTAAAGCAAAGCATGTATACAGACAAATCATACCAATAAAGGTCGAACGCTTCCTCCTCAACATAGCCTAGTCGTCCAGGCCGCTGAGGCTCGGCGGCTATGTCAGATAAGCTTGTGCTAATTTGCAAACAGTTCAATGGCTCAATCACGCTATCGTTCCGTGAGTCGGAAACGTAACTCGCCAGAGGGTTCCACAGACGTGCGTTGCCCCTCGTGTTCCGGTCCGCGCATAATTCACATGTTTCCGATTCGATATACAAGACGTATTTGTCACAAATCCGACCGCGGCCGTACTCGCAACTTTATCCCTTAACCTTGCTCCAAATAGCTGGACCCCATCACCCTGCACTCCGCACCTTGATTACTTTGTTTAGAAAAATGATACTTGAAAGCTCGGCTGCAACGGCGCCCTATGCCCGTTGATCTTCGACATACTCGAGGCCCGTCTTCTCGTCCTTTTCGTTGAAGTCGTTGAGCCTAGTAGGCTCAGCGCCTTCCAGACCGTGACGATGACCTTGCAGACCCTGTAGAAAGAGATTGTCAGAACAGCCTCAGTCTCAATCTGTCCGGTACTGACTTCGGGGTAGTGCAACAGAACTTTTTCTCCGGTAAAGAGATAATCGATGTTTTCCAACGTAAGTCCCGCAGATTCCGGGTAGAAGAAGTAGATCAACGGGATGAAGCATGCGTTGAAGACCGCAAAGTAGATGTAAGTCCTGTAACCGATGCTCTTGATCGAGATTGGCGTAATCTCCACGACCAAAAACGTGAACTGGAGGTACAGAGATAAGGAAACGACGACAAGGATCACGTCAAGCTTGGCTTACGATCCAGTTTGACGCCGAGCCCAACGCAGCAGACGTCGATCGAATAGGTGTAGGCGAGTACTCGGAAGGCAACAACCAGGGAATGGCGAGCAGGCCGACAGCGAAGAAAAAGTTGAAGAGGAAAAGCATGGTCGCGGCGATGATTCCCGTTCCCTTGTGCGTCACCGAGGTCGTACCAGCCAGTACCGCCATACAGCAAGCTTGACCGATGACGGCGAAAAGCATGAGCTTTCTGCGGCCGACGCGGTCGATAATCCAGATCGGGATGAGCGAAGAAAGGAAGTAGGCAACGCCGTTGAAGCCGGAAAGGAGGAGCGAGATGTCCCGTGAGAGACCAACCGAGGTTTCAAAGATGACTGTAAGGTGGATCGTCAGGTGGAAATCGAGCGCATTCCTTTCGGCAAGGCTTACCAGGGGCATAATAAGTAATCAAGTTAATTCCACAGAGCTGCTGCATGAATTGCGAACCGACACCGAGCATCACACGGTGGAAGAACCTGGCAAGTCCAGGTGGTTAATTCGAATGCCAGAGGGGAAAACGTGTGCGCATACCTCTCTTTGCCGTTGGTGAAACAAGCTCGCATGCCCGACATCTTCTTGCCGTCCTTGGTAATCAGACCGTTCGCCTCTTCTTCAGCCAAGGCAGTCTTGATTTCGTTATACTCCATCAATACCGCGGCATCCCTTTGAACATCGTCGGTATGCATGGACAACTGATCCAAGACGGCGCGCGCCTGCTCATCTCGGCCCTTCTTCAAAAGCCATCGCGGGCTTTCCGGGAGCACGAGCACGAGGGCGATTGTCGCTAGCGCGAACACCATTTGCAGCGCGAGCGGGACCCGGAATTGAGCATCAGATTTGACGAAGCTGAATCCATAGTCCACCCAGTAGGCCATCATCTGCAAAGAAACGGGAGTGAGAATGCGACGCAGCAGTGTAGCAGTATGAACTTGCGACTCCGAAAATGTTGATCGCCAATTCGATGGCCAATGCTCGTCCTCGGGATTTGGCAGAGGTAGTCTCACTGTGCCAAACAGGAACGGTAGCGGTGTTCATGCCGTTCCCGACACCAGTGACCACACGGGCGACCTGCATGATCGTTGGCCGTGTTAATGGCGAACGCCTTTGTCACTCGGAGTACTCACGATCGCCTGCGGGATACCATATGCCGACGTCTGAAGGGCCGCACCGACAATAAGAATACTGCAGCCGAGCATAATGGTCTTTCGTCGACCGAGCCGGTCACCGAAGAAGAAGGCGGTCAAACTTCCCAGCAGACATCCGATTTCGTAGATGGCAACGACGGTGCCCTGCAAAGAGGCAGAACCATTGCCGCCCGGAGTGGTATCGATTTCGGGAAAAGTGGCGGTGAAGGCTGCTCCGGTCAGGAGCTGTGACGTGATTGCTTAGCATTTGCGCTCCATAGCGCGTGACTGACTGCGTGTGGACTTACACCAGACATGACACCTGTCAGATACCATCGCTTGTTAGACCGTCGTGAATGGACAAACCATACAGCAAAGCTTACCTTGATCATAGCCGAACAACAAGAAAGCAGAGCCACAACTGAGATCAACCGCGATCAGCCGATGCCCCTCCTTTGGACGTGATCGAAGCCTCGGCGCACCAGAGGGTAATACCCAAATTCACGTTCCTGCCTCGCAGCATGTCGATCCTTGTTCTCTATGGGTGTTTTGCTGATCGTTTCAGGAGTAACGTTGCGGTGCCTTCGGAAACTTCGATGTCAACTGTAGATTTCGAAGACGATCTGTCTGGGATTGGCAGATGCGGCGGGGAACTGTGGAGAAGTCGATCAGTCTATATATTGTTCTTGGGATGATACCGGACGCACGAGTGCGGGTCCCCTCTTGGATGGTAACTGATCGTCAATCTGCTCGTCTTGCGTTCCTCGAGGATTTCGTCACGTCTGCGGCACGATTCCATCCAGATGCGTCTCTTGTAAAAGGTCCAGATTGCTTCCACTCCGCCTGGAAACCATCAGTCGTACGCAACGATATTGATCAATGGCAATGGTCGTCATCAAGACCAACATTCGCTCAAGTCGTCGTCGCCATGCGCCTCGGAATTCCCATGGAACTTCGTGTTGCGAGCGAGAGGGGGCAGCGCGGCATATCCGCTTCCACTTTATCCACTTCTTTGAAAACCAACCAGAGTGTCGCGTCTATCCGGTGCCCCGATCGTTAGTCGCCGAGCCCCAGCCCGAAGCGGGACGAGGTTCGAGGGGAAGCTAAGCGGGAGGTATGGTGCGGAGCGGACCGTGCGGTATAGCGGGGGTATGAGATCAGTCCAGGACACATGCCTCGTAAACCTTCAGCTCTGACCCACCCTCTGCCGACGGGTCGCTGCATGATTGCCGAGTGGAAGAGCTCGTGACGAGCCGCCTCCACCAGATCCTTGACCTCACTTTCGGACAGCGCTCCGGACCGCATGCCGCTGACGAGATCGATATCTGCGGAACAGAATCAAGCTAGGTATGGCAGTCAGCTATAACGAGAGGCCGGGTAGCCTGGTTTACTCTCGACGATGTGCCAACCTTCTCGGACTGCCTGAAGAGGAATAACCGCCGGGAGCCCCAGAACGAATTCCGAAACCCGACGCAAGTGTTCGTTTCTCCGCATCTTGTCACCCAGCAAGTGAATTATATAGGCCAAGACAGTCTTCGAACCCAAGCTCAAGGTGAACCAAACGTCCAGCAATTGACCTCGAGATCCCAGCAACATGTCACCTATCGCTACTGGAGTCTCGCCGGCGCTCAATGGAACGGCCGATTTGAACGGAGGCGAACAGGCAGTAGACCTCGCTGTTGCTGGCCAAAATGACGGTGAGGGTGAGCTCTTGTACCATTCCCCACTTTTTCAACTTTGATCTGACTTGTATCCCGTCATAGCCCTCGCCGACGTACCCGCTCTGGATTTATTCTCCCTCGCCGGGAAAGCCGTCATCGTCACCGGCGGAGCTCGCGGTCTCGGCCTGTGCATCGGCACAGCATTACTCGAGGCCAAGTGCGGCCACGTCTATTGCTGCGACGTCCTCCCCGAGCCCAACGTCGAGGAATGGGCAAAAGCCAAACAGGCGGCTAAGAAGTTTGGAGGCAGTATCTCGTATACACAGCTCGATATCACAAACGTCGACATGGTCAACTCGGTATTCGAAAAGATCTACGACGAATCAGAGTTCGAGGTTTCAGGTCTTCTAGCGGCTGCAGGCATTCAACAAATGGTGCCATCTTTGGAATACCCGGCGGCAGACTTTAGGCGGATCATGGATGTGAACGTTGCTGGTAGGTCCCCATGATTTGGTACAGGTCAGTCAGCCTGACCTTTCTTCTTCAGGTACCTTTTTCACCATCCAGGCCTCTGCCAGACAAATGGTCAAGCATAAAATTGCCGGCAGTATTGCTATCATCGCTTCGATGTCCGGCTCCATTGCCAACAAGGGTAATTCCACCAATGCTACACTGTCTACGTACGCTGACCTCTTCTCCAGGCCTGACATGTCTGGCGTATAACACGAGCAAGGCAGCTCTTCTGCAGATGTGCCGCAGCGCTGCAGCAGAATGGGGACAGCACCGTATCCGTGTCAACGTGAGTGTCCCATGCTCGAGATCCGTGCTTCTGCTGATCAGATCCTCTTCCTTAGACGCTATCCCCCGGCTACATCCGCACCGCAATGACAGACCAGCTCCTTGAAGTTCGACCGGACCTTGAAGAGGAGTGGCTCCGTGGATCCATGTTGAACAGGCTGTCGACCCCGGATGAGTTCCGAGGGCCTGTGTTGTTCCTGCTGAGCAAGGCAAGTAGCTTCACAACGGGTGCGGATTTGATTGTGGATGGCGGTCACACGGCGTACTAGGCTTGTGTTTGGATATCGGTTGTATAGCATGGGGTTCAGGGAATATCGTGATCATGGGACATATCTAAGTGCCGCTTAAGTGCCGAATCTGTCATGCTGCATACAAGAATCGAGCAGTGCGAAAGCTTAGTTTGATTGGATTGCTTTAAGTATGCATGACTTTGTTGGAGAGCGCCTTCACCTCATACAATTTTACGCTTCATGTCCATCTTTTGATGATAGGGTATGATGTCCCTTCCCCCTTCTTCTGCCTCTGCTAATCTCCGCAACTCACATGAACAAGTCCAGCGGGATCGACGCCGCAATGGCGGCATATCCGGTAGGGTTCATGTGCAACCCATCTCCAACATCGTACGCGGGCAAGATCCGGGTCATGTTTGCCGGGTCCCGCACCGTTGCGTCAAAGTCCAACACACAGTCGAACACAGTGTTCGAACGGATCCAGCTATTGACGTGCTGACGAGCGTTCTCTCGGTAGTAGCCATCATCGTACGAGTTGTTGCCAAAGGGAGTGATCGTAGCGATATAGGCGTATTTGCGCTGGGCGTGCAGACGAGTCGCAATCTGCTCATACGCAGCGATCAGCCGGGCGACTGTCTCGTTCTGGGCCTGGAAGTTGGAAGCGGTTGTGCCAATATCGTTGACACCCTCGAAGAGGATGCCCCACGACACTTGCGTCTGGGCAAGCACATCCCGGTCGATTCGGCCGAGCGCGTTGGGTCCCAGTCCATCGGCGAGGACTCGGTTGCCGCCTGCTGCCTGGTTCAAGACCGAGATGGGCATGTTGGCGTTCTTGATTCGTTCGTAGAACTGGTCCGGCCATCTAGACGACGGGTCGTAACGTTAGTAGGTAGCTGTCATTCTGGCTGAAAGATTCTTACCGATCGTTGCCGTTAGTGGTGCTGCCACGTCCGTCTGTCAAAGAGTCTCCAACAATGGCAATGGCTGCTGCATTGTCTTCGTTGGCAATCACTTCGACTCCGCTGATAAAGTACCTAAGGGACTCACTGCATCAGCACTAATCAAAGCAGGAGTCCGAGAGACTCACCAATGGTCAGTCCTCGTGGCATTCCCAAAGTCCTGGTCGTTGACGTGATTGCCAGCCAACAAGTAAGACGACGTCCTCGATCCAGGATGACCGGTGATGGAGAACCCGGATTGACCCTTTGCGAGGTACATTGTGACCGAGAGCGTCGCGTCATCGGCGAGACCCCAGCTGATAGGATCCGATACCACTTGAGCTCCGTTGGGTACCGAGAAGCTTGCGTTTCCGCTGAACGTGACTGGAGTCAACGAACTGCTGTCGATTGACGTGGTTCCAACCGATCCATTGCCAGGTTTAGCGACGCTGACGGCCGTGATATCGAGGTTGTTGACGCCGAAGACGTTGCTGAATCGGAGGCGGAACGAGCTACCGCCGTGCGTGATCTTGAGCGTCTGCCTCAACGAGGCATCCACAAAGACGTCAGTCGATCCGTTGAATGGCGCCGGCGGGAGGTTGTAGGGCTCGACGAGCTGGGGCATCGTTGCCCAGCTGCTAACCCAGTTCGACCAGGAACCGTCCTTCGAGTGATCTTTGGCGAGGCCGTTTCCTTTTCCGTGATTCTTCGGGCCAGGAGCGCCCAGGACGGAGAGGCAGCATGCTAGAGAGACCGAGAGAGGAGTGATGAGCCTCATGATGACGTTGGTTGAGTGTCAGGAAGCTTACAAGCCCAAGAAACGCTTCGACATATATACCAAGTTCAAGCAGCGGTCCACATGAAGCACTTCAGACCGGATGAATTGTGGCCAACTAAGCATGGACCCCGCAGACGGTCAAGCTAGAAGGCAAGCCTTGCTATTTCGCTATAGCTCAGGTTCTTCCGACGGCTTTGTGGTGACTTCCCGATATGTTGCCGTGGAGACTTTGCCCCGCATCCTTGGATCTCTCGTCTGGTTCTCCCAGCTATTCTCCCGCTGATACCTCGACGTCGGCGATGAAAAACAGGCACAGGAACGCTGAACGGGTGAGCTAGAACACGGAAGTATCACCTTCTTCAATAACTTATACCTCATTCAGGTCATCGTCTTCGTCATATGCGCTGCTTCGGACCGGCCGGCATCTCTAATCACGTGACCTGATCCGCGCCGCCATTTCCGTCACTTCGGTTTCTCTTTTGGCATATGGCATCTTGTGTCTCCCAATCTGTCTCCCCTTGTGGACAAGCTCTCAGCACGACGGCTGTGACGCAGGTGATAGAATGCTTGGTACCCTGCGTCGATCCATGCAGAAAGCATCACGCGATCTAGAGGAGAGCGTGGGGTCACATCTCGCAACACCGATGCTGTGGGATGCACCGCCGCTACTTGCAAGCGCGCGGAAAGGTCTGTCTCAGTCGCAATGGTCATACATGGTACCGTGACCGATACATTTAGCCGACGTGAAAGCAATTTCGGCTTCCAGACGTTGTATCCAATACAGAGACGGAATTCAAAGCCACTCGCCGCGAAATAGGGTAAGTAACACGAGATGTTCATATGGAACCTACAACGTTGCTTCACACCGACTACGGCGACTAGTGATTAATGCTTCGACCCTTGTCGCGTATCACGTCTTTTGGGAGAAGTTCTTTTGCACAATCGTCCTGAATCGAGCGGAGGGTCAACGGCAATACAGATTGAATCTACACCCTGCGAGGCTTTGCTGGATCCAGTCCTACGATGCACTGAGCTCTTTACCGAAGCCACCGATTCAGATTCAGATAGAACCCTCACTCACATACAAGGACCAACATGGCTGAACGCTCTCTGGCCATCACCATCCGCAAAGCTCTCCTCCCTGACCTTCCGACCCTCTCTCACCTTCACTACCAAGCCTTCCTACGCGATCCGACCGTCTCCCGCCTGTGGCGCGACTGTTCTCCCACCGTCATTCGCGATTGGCTCTGGACGTTGGCGTCCTACCGACGATTGAAGATGGCTCCGAGACGGTTCTACTTGAACAGCAGCAAGAAAGTGACGAGATCGCGGGATTCGCTTATCTGCTATTCCGCCTTCCGATTCGTTTCCGAAGGGATACGATGTCTTGAGGAAAGTGCAAAAATGCATGAGCCAAGGAGCAGATGGCATGAAAAATCGCTGTCCCGATACGGAGAATACATCTGACATTAACCATGTCTGTCCTGTTTCGCATGGATATCGCGCTCAACCGATCTCATACTCCACTGTTAGATCTCGATACCCTTGTTGCCTCGCCTCAGCAGCAGGGTAAGGGCTACGGAACCCAGCTCGTATCAGCAATCCTCGAAGAAGCAAGGGAACAGCTCCTCGACGTCGCACTTTGCGCCCCGGCCGGTGAGCAGTTTTTTCTCACATACGAAACCTAACGCTGGACCTGCAGAATCTCGATTAGGCAAGAAGGCGTTCTACTAGAAGTGGTCTCGAGGAAGTGCAGAAGTCGATGCTGGAGGACGGAAAGACTCAAGGGGTAGATCAATTCATACATAGATTTACCGTCCATCCGCAAGCTTACTGTCGTTTAACCTTCCAGTCCGCTCGATGCCTTCAAAACCTTTCCGGTGAGACACTGGGACGCCAAATTCAGATGGCATCCTTCCTTTATCCAATTGCCTACATCGGGTGCATGGAGATGAGGCTTCTCAATGACAGACCTGTAGCTACTCCCTACCCGGCTTCGAAGCAGTCAATCGTGAAGCAGCAGTCAGAGAGGTGTCGTCTTCAAGACGCTGCAAAAGAGGCGAAACGATCCTATTGTTATTTAAGTGCAATTCCCAACCCATGTTACCGCAAAAAGGCTCAATAAAAGCTCATCGATAGTAGGCAACCTGTAATAGTCGGTTTTACAATCCCGCATTGTCGGGCCTCTCGAGCGCATTCAACAGCAGTTCCAGACCTCGATGATCATACCCCCGATCCTGAGGCGCACGTCCCTTCCCAACTGATCCCTGAGCCTCCTCCCCCGCTACTCTGCCGGTTGTCGATGCGGGGCCAAGGTCTCGCGTAGCGAAAGGATGCTGGCTCCCTGCGCATGATAGTAGACGGGATTTGTCTTTTGACTGGTAGTAGACCGCTCCGGGCGCTTCCTTTGCTTTGTCGTCCCTCGCGTCAGCACTATCGTCATCATCGATGCAGGCAGGAGGCATCATGAGCCGTTCAGATTTGGCACGGGGCGATGGTGTTCGATGCCCGCCAGGCCGCGGGGAGGTGGCGTCGGGGTCGGGAGAGGATGAGGGGCGGTCTATCGGCGGGCCGATACATTCACGGTGGGCAAAGATGGTTCCGCGAACCGGTGACGTCGAGCGTTGCGGGTTCCGCGTTGGCGGTGATGCATGAGCCGGACCATCCCCGGAAGAGCCATAGACCGGAACCATTCCCATTCGACGTGCCTCTCTCTGCAGCAAGATGATCCTCCTCTCCAACATTCTGGTGATCCGCTACAGGTTCCGTCAGAAAGGAAGATACGTATCGGCGTATTACTCGTATTACTCACATCTTCCTCTGACTGCTTGGTGGCTAAAACTTGATTCAAGGTAACGACGTCTTCGCGCCCCTCTGTTCGATACGTCTCTAGGATCTGGGCAAATGTTGGTGGAAGGGTCGGCTGGAAATCAGGTTTGGAGGGGGTGATCAACGAAGAGATCGAGTGGATAATGGATGAGTACTTGCCAGCGGTTCTCTCAGGATGTCATCTAATAGGGCCAACGTTGTTTCACTGGACATGGTACTTCACGTGTCGATTTTGCAGCTGCCGACTTGGATCGTGAACCGAAATCATTGAACGAGGATGACAATGTTCCGAATGGTGAACGCATGATGATGTCGAGTATCAGAGACGCCACCTCTTGAAGAGACATTCCAACATCCCCAAGCCCGAAAGTATTTAAAATCCTCCGCCAAGCACGCTGCCGCTGACGATCCGAACATCCTTCCATCACTCGCTCAAACAATGCACAGAACACCCTGGCGCGTTTCAGATTCACCTCCTATCGGCTTGGCGCGTCGGATGCGCCTATGCGCCTCTTTCGTGTCGACAGACGGGGCAAAGTCATCCGGCTGAGCTGGCCATCTCGAGAGGAGGCGTTTGTCACCTTCGACCTCGGTATCCACGTCGTCTCCCTCCATCGGCATGATCATCTCGCAAGATACCGACGGCCGCATGCCCGTTGACCACGATCCTGTGATGCACGTTCAACAGATCCTCGAACGGCTCCAAGCGGGCGAAGACGCCGCGGCCATCCGGTTCGTAGCCGAGGCAATCTGGCTTCGCGTCGGTGAGTCCTACCCATTCCCTCTCTGCAGTACTCTCGACCTCACCCCTACTTTTCATGGATCAGCCAAAGCTGCAGGAACCCTGAACGAACTGAACATCCTCGCCAGCGTCGCGGAAAAGGTCAGATCGATGGAAGGTACGGGAAAGGAGCACTTCACAATCGTGAGCGATCTCGCATCGTTGCTTTATGAGAATGGCCTGACGGAAGAGGTGAGAGTGCAAGAAATTGTGACCCGCGGGCGATACACACCCTACCGGTTCTTTGATAGGCACAACAAATTCTGAACGAATTGACCAGTATCGCTAATTACACCATCTCGCACAGGCAACCCAAAGAGGAGATCCCCGCAGCCTCCGCCTCTGCTCCGAAACGTCGAGGACGACCGCCGAAACGAAAGCCTTCTGTCGATAGGGAAAGCAGCAAACGAGCCAAGGTATCGGTCGATATACCTCCTATCAAGGACGAACCTTGTGCTAACACAAAGGAGATCGCGCCAACACGGTCCGCGACTGCCCCGAAACGTCGAGGAAGACCTCCGAAACAGAAGCTGGCCGAAGCCGTCCCTGACATCCCCGATCAAGGATCCAGCAAAGAAACAAGCCTTTCCGTCCTTGTACCGACTCGAAGACGCCTCGCAACTCGCCACCTCCCAGCGCTCTCACCTGATGACTTTGCCTCGTCTGGGCCTCATCTGGTGGAACCAGTCGCTCCCAAACGAGCCCGCGGCCGTCCGCGCAAAACCGTGCCCGCAATCCTCCCTCCTCCTCCACCGCCCGCACATCCCGAAGCTTCCACCGCGCAACTCAAAGGCCCCAGCCGCCGCACACGCGCATCCACCGCCGCCGTAGCCAAAGTCACTGCCTCATCAGCCACCACTCACCCACCTGGCCAACCCACCTCCATCATCGCACCCGCCGACACCGCTCCACCTCTCGGACCCGATCGATTCCAATGCCCAACCGGCGAGCCTCTTCCCCCATCCTCCCGCGGCTCCGCCGCCTCTTTCCGCTCCTCAATGAGCGTCACCACCGGTCCATTCTCTTCCGCCTCCTCCGCCAGCGAATACGACGGGCCGCTCCCGCCCGGACGGATGGCGCCTCCGCGAAAGGTCAGGATGAGGCGGTTCGTCGATGAGGATGGGCATGTGCAGCAGGAGATGGTGTTGGAGGGTAAGCGGTATGATCAGCGGGAGGGTGAGTGAGGGGGAATAAGAGGTGCTGTTGGCATGGAGGAGTAGGCGAGGTCGAGCGGGGATGTGGTTTCTTGCACAATCTTCCCGCGAGGATCTGGTCTCGCACAGAGTCTCCTAGCGGGACGAAGGATGAGTCCGGTCAATCGATGTGGTAATTACAGACGATAGCCGACACGTGCTCTTGTATTCGGTTGTGTCCGCATCTTGATGTCATGAGATGTATGTGTCCCAAATTAACATCCGGCCGCATTGTTGGAGAAAACGACCGGAAACGCCCTTTCAACACTCTCGATTGCCCATCAGATATCAGTGCTAGCCTTCCCTTTCTCACAAGATTTACAACTTCTATCGGCACTGCCTCATCCTCACCATCACTGGAAGGCCATCTGCGCCACCGCCGTCTCCAGTCCCGTCTGAGGCTGCCGTTGCGCAACCTGACCATGCTCCATCCTTGGCGACTGGCCCGGACTCGACGGCAGCTGACCCTGACCCGGCGCACTGGACTGCCACCCTTGCCCCGTCTGTCCGGGTTCATGCTGCGCAAAGTTCCCGCTCGACTGGCTGTGCTGCTGCTGCGGAGCAGGTTCCTCTTGTGGCGCGCTCGGGTAAGCCATCGGGGAGGCCTGCGGCATGGGCTGAGGGGAGGTCGACATCTGAGCGGATTGTCCCTGCGTGGGCAAGAAGGCGGCGTTTTGTCCCGGCGCAGTCGGCGTTACGAGACTTGTCTGTGACTGGTTGGCGTGGTTAATCGGTTGACCGTAAACTTGAGGCTGGGGCATCGACAGAGAACCCGCCGTCTGGTGGCCATACGGTGCTTGCTCGCGAGAATTGTCATACCCTTGAGGTGCCGCGGGACCAGAGCTCGACCGAATCGATGCGGTATCCGCAGCGCGCTCCGCTGAATAGGCTTCACCCGACCCTTGATGAGCCGGTGGATGAGCCGGCTGACCGCCAAGACCCTGTCCGGCAGCCTGCGCTTGCGCCTGCTGGATCTGAGCCTGACTCCATCCTTGCGCCGCCATCTGCTGCGCATACTGGGCCTGAGCAGCATAGTATGCCTGCCACGCCGCGGCAATTTTAGCCGCCTCTTCTTGGCTCTGCGCTGGAACGGCAGGGCCAGCTTGAGTCTGAGCGGGACTCGCTCCGCCTGTAGGTGCAGCGGCACCGGCCTGGGCCTGCTGCTGGTAGCATTGCGCCCATGCCGCAGCGACAGCGGCTTGTTGATCCGGCTGGGCTTGAGGTGATGCGTAACCGGAACCCACCGGATTGCCTTGAAAGGGCTGAGCTTGGTAAGGTCCAGCAACTGGGGCGAGCGATCCATAGCTGGATGCACGATGATCTTGACCTGGTCTAGGAGCGTATTCTGCAAGGCTATCAATGAGTTGTCGATATGAGAACAAGCTAGACTCACGCGTCTGACCTGCATATCCCATGGGATATCCCGGCTGAGCTTGCGGCAGCTGCGTCATCTTTGCATACTGCCGCTGAGCCTTGATGAATCCAGCATGAATGTGCTCTAACTCGGCTAATCCCGGATATTAGCCTTATGTATCAACTCGATCAAGAGCACTCACCCTTTTGATCCGCGTACTTCTTCATCAAACCGACGATCTCAGGCTGCACCTCGACTACCCGTCGGTAGAGCTCTTCCACCTCGGGACTATCCTCAATCCGATCTCCTCGAGAAGGGTCGAGGCGATCGAGCATACGCTGAAGGTTGACGATGAGTCCCTGAGCGGCAAAGACCCTCGCTTCGTCCTGCGCCTCTTTCGCAAGCTCTGCCGGCGTCGGATCCGGTAAGGGTTCCTGCAGCGAGATGAGCGGACATCTCATCGGGTTTCAAGGCACTTACGACATAGCTAACGGGGAAGATCCCGATCCTACCGCCAACGGCACCCGTGTACCACTCATCATACATCCGATCAATCACCTTGATCACGTCTCCCTTCTCAAAGCTCAACTCGCCACGTTCCGTCGTCGTGAAAGGATAAATCGCACGGACTCGCGCTGCCGTGGCTTTACTGGGCATCACTGGAGGCGGTGTCGGATCCCGTGCAACGTAAGGCTGAGCGGACACGGATAGCTGGACCGCACTCCTCTGCTCCGACTGCCGCGCGGACGATTCACTCGGGCCAGCCGAACCCTCTCCAGCCTTATTCGGTTCCGCTCCTCCCCGCCCGCCCTTGTCCCGCATCGACAACTCCAAAACCCTCGCCAGCTCCTCTTCCTCCTCTCGCCGCAGCCTCTCCCTCCTCTCCTCATCTGCCGCTACGGCCGCTCCACCGCCGACCTTTGGCGCGTCGTCTACCGCGTCGAACATCTTTCGCGCCTTCAACGAATCGTACAGCTCCTGCATGACTCCGAGACTGGGATCACTGCCAAACTGCTTGGTCCATTGCTCAACAAACTTTAGTGCGCGGGTCTTGACTTGTGCCACCGTTGTCTGCACGGGAATCAGCGCAAGCACAGGGTGGGCGTTCTCAATCTGGCTTACTCGATCACTGATGAGCCTATCGAGAGCACTCGTCCACGCCCGACTGCTCAATTCCGCATGGGCCGGCCTCCCGCAGTTTTGCGCGAGCGAATTGGCGAGCTACAAAGGGGAAAGGAATCGTCAGCGTTCCATGCTTTTCTGTATCTTTTGCGTCACATTAAGGCCATAATCGTTCCGTTCATCAAGTCCAGGATGCCGTCGCAATATGAATCAATCTACTAAGATCTCGCGAGCAGACGGCGAGCCTTGGCACGCATCGCCAGACATTGCCCTGTTCATCAACCCCTTTTCCAAAGGTGAATCGATGGCGATCTCTTCTAGCCGGTCGATTCTGATTACCCGGCGCCAATTCGACGACCCGATTCGCTTTCGCAGAAATCGCCACTCTTGGTCGTTCTCACCCTCAAGAAGTCCCCACAGTCACCCGAGACTCGACAAACAAGACAGCAACTCACCTCCAACGCAAAAATCTGGACATTCGGATTCCGATGGATCAACCTCTTTCCCAAACTAGCCACGGCATCCTTTGCCCTACGCAAAGACCATCAGTACCTCGCGCCCCGCGCCCCAGAAGCAATACTACGTACCCCTGTTCCCCCTCCTCCGATACACGGTCACAGATCTGCAGATTCGCATCCCAATCCTCGCTCAACAAGTCCTCGTGCGTCGCTTTCCCTATTCGAATCCCCGATCAGCTCGCGCTCAAAGACCGGACAGAGCGAGACATACCGACGATATCATCGTACGGGTTCACTGCGGCTCTGAACATGCTTGCCATTGTTGGTGGTGACGATACAGGGAGAAAGAAGAGGCGACGAGACCGGGGAAGGGGATGCACAGCTCGATAACGGCGAGTGAACTGCGGTGCAGCGATTCGTCATCCCCCCGTTCGAAAGGGGGTTCGTCGATCGACGTGGATTTTCCCCTGTTTCCTCGCGAATTAATGTCATCATTTTCACCCATTTCGGACTCGCTGGGCCCGGTGGTCTGGCTGACAGCTGAGAATCCAGCAGGAGCGTGGCAAAGTTGCAAGAATCGTCGACCGGTCGAGGCGCCAATCTTATTCAATCAATCCCGATGAACCTGCAAGACCTGAACACCGCCCCCTCGTTCCTTCTCATGATCATGCAGGTTTCGCAGCGGACTCCCTCGAACGCCCCCCTACATGAAGAACACAACCGGGTGTGGAAAATATGGAAGATACAAGAAGGATGACTCGCGCCTGATTCCGAGTGATTACAAGCCCGCGTCATATCATACCCCTTGGGATATATGGCCAGCGGGACTCGACGAAGATGCTCTGGGAATCCAAGGAGCTTGATGATAATAGATAAACAGCTGCGGGGCTTGAAATAAACTAAAACAGCTGGCGGAACTACCTTTGAGGATCCCTTTCATATTTTAGCAAGCATGCCGAGACAGCAGTCGAAACCTGCATACGTCATGCCAAGGGGAGGGAAGCCACATAAACCGCTCACAGCCTGGTTGAACTGCCCTAAAGCCTTGATTGACAGTATAAGAACGAGGGCAAACTATGGCACTTGACTAAATCCTGTATAGGCAGCATAGCGCTCTTCACAAAAGACTTGTCCCCCTACACCACGGAGCAGATCAAGTTTTCTCAACGATATGATGAATACCAGCGACTATCCTCCGCCTTTCTGAAAGTACTTGTGGAGAACCTTACGCAAGCGGTGGCAAACGTGAAAACGGAGGTTGAGCAGGTAGTCGCCAACCAAGGTGTTTTGACCCCAGATGCCAGGCTGTGGGTACAGGTGCAGTCTGTACAGAGACTTGTCTGGCATTGGCACGTGAACTAAAGGACATGGAATTCTTCGAGCCATGAATGAAAACAGACTTGGAAAGCTCAGCGAAAGAAATAGTATCGAGGATCACATACATGCCGGAATTCAAAAACCTGGAAGTCATGTTGTGGGTGACTTATGCAAGCGGACATTACTGGAGACACGAGGACTGCCGAGAGTGGCTGAAGCGCTGGAGGTCCAGAACTCCGTTTCAGATCTCTGGAAGAAGGATTGGAACGAGAACAATTTTCTGTTGACGCTCAACGAGAGGCTCAGAGCGAAAATGGCGGGATCAGGCCCAACTACCGATACTGCATCCGGTGGCGGATCGTCGACCATCATATCGCAGACTACAGCCTTCTCCTTTGTAACCTCTAGAGCTGAAAGCTCTGCGTCAATCGCTCCCGGAATGACCTTTGAGTCCAACGAACGGATTTAAGGCAGCGCTAGCAGAGTCTGCCGATAATATGATTTAGTAATCGTTCAACACCCAGAGTATACGTTTAGTCCGCAGATTCCGCAGGAGGCTATATGAATGATCTGCCTACATACATTGTTACCTTGAGTTTATACCTTGAGTCAAGCTCGACCATCTATAGACGCTTCCAGTTTGGCAGTAGCATTGATCTCAGCGCCTTTAGTCTGTCCCCAATATCGAAAATTGAATGCTCACAATGTCGTGATCCTACTTGCCCGCTAGCCGTCCTTCGAATGCAAGGATTTGTCAATCGTGTCCGACTTCGGCCTCTCTCGCTGAACATGTTGGATTGTCGGTCGTTCTTAGACTCCACATGTCCCGCTCGAGTACTCGGGCTCAGCAATCTACGTGAAGGTACCTTTCAGGTCGTCGCCTGACGGCTTGTTCTGTATTGATATGATAACCGCTAAGTGACAGATAGCGACTGAAAGGATAGGTCTTGTTAGGTAGGTTTTAGCTACTGCTTATCGAGTAATACTCAGGCATACCGGTGTCGAACATTACGCGTACACCCCTTATTTACTACTGCGACCGAAGCGCGGGAACGCAAAAACGGCCAAATAACAAACGAGAGCTGGCTCATATATCCCCATTTTTGCCCTTTCTGGTTCTAGAATTGGGTAAACCCCCTGTGCGTGACGTCTGAAGCCCGAGTTGTGGACGGACGATATACTTGTCTTGCATCATTCCTGACCAACTCAACATTCCATTCACGCTCCTCTACCGCTCTTCACAAAGATCTCACAATGGCTCAAAGTACGCTCGCTTCACTTGATCCGCAGCGTTTCACTAACGAACATCCTGCCTGCAGTCCCTCGATCATTCCGTCTCCTCGAAGAACTCGAAAAGGGGGAAAAGGGTCTCGGCAACAGCAGCTGCAGTTATGGACTCAAGGTGGGCTCTCCACGCACGCTCGATGCGCTACCCGATGCTGATGAGCGTGTCTGCAGGATTCGGATGACCTCGACATGAAGGAGTGGAACGGCACGATCTTGGGACCACCGCATGTGAGTTGGCTCTTCTCTTTTCGTCACATGGTACGGTCTTTGGGGCGTGGGGCATGGGGCATGGGGCCACGAAGGAATACAAGCCAGGCGTATCTCCAAGAGGTCGAATTGGTTCTTGAAGATGCGGAACGGACGACCGGCGATGCCGGGGACCTGAGGTCTCCCGGTCTTGTGTGAGAGGGGTTATTAGGAGGACAGTCAGGGGATCTGCGCGCGAGTTCGGGGAAGGAGGACATGGTCTCCGTGACATGCTGATTGGCAAGGGAGTATCCGGATCGGAGGAAGAGAACCCGTACAAGCTACGCGAGAGATCCTGGACGCCGGTCTCCTAGCCTCTCCACCTTCTACGCTGCGTTCCGCAACAAGCGTCTCTGACGAGCTGGCAGCGATCCCGCCTTACTATTCTCAGTCGGTATCATCAATGCAGAAGCTAATCATCCTTTCCCTCCGCTTTCCCACAACAGACAGTCCACGAGAACCGAATCTACAGCCTGACCATCTACTGCCCAAACACCTACCCGAACGGCCCGCCGCTCGTCAAGTTCGAAAGCAAGATCAACCTCCCATGCGTCGATGGCCGGGGCGTCGTGAGTCGAAGCTCTTTGCTGACTCGTGATGTCGAGTAGAAAGGAAAACGAGTGCTGATTAGATTCGTCCTAATAGGTTGACATCTCGCGTCTCCCTGCGCTGCACCCGTGGAAACGGGACTACACCCTGGAACACGTCCTTGTCTCCATCTGGCGGTACGTCCTATCTGCGCACTCGCGAGACCATCCGCTTAGATTTTCCTCTCCCGCTCCGTACCATCGTTCGTTACCATTCCGTTCTTGCATTCCTCAATTCCCAACCCGTGCAACGCCCTTTCGCTTCTCCCTCCCCACCTTCGTCTCTTCAACAGCGACATGGCTTCCCCCGTCAATAAGAAGACCCCTCAACCAGCCGAAGGCACCGAATTCCCCCCGCTAGACCTCGCTACCCTAGCTCGTCGATAAGGAGTCACGCATCGAGAGGGACGAATTTGTTGGAAGAGAAGATGTCGGGAAGTGGGAAGAACCAGAGATGATAGAGAGGAAGAAGGTGTGCCGACGAATGTGAAACGATGACAAACGATACAGGAGAATACAACAGATGATAACTACGCTGCCCCTCCGGGTCGAGGCAATGCTGCAACGATACAAACAATCCCGGCGGCTTCAGGACTGCGCCGGTTGCACCACGACCGCCGGATCGCTCGTGAACCTACCCAAGGCTATCCCTGGCCTCAACCATTGGTTCCTAAATCGCGGGATCCACCTGGGCCGAGAGCAGACTTGAATTTTCGTTGGCCAACATACCGGATGCGTAGAGCTTGCAGAGAGCCGCGAGTTTGTCAGGATACGCTGCATAGATGATGATCGAAGCTTCGCGGTATTCATCATGTCCGGAAGAGTGGCAAAGCGGGGCTGTGACTGATGAGGCCGATTTAGTATAACGCTGAGAAAGTTGAATGGCGATGATGAACATATTTTGGAAAAGAAGGCACCATATCATATATGACAACGCAAGTTGGCATAAAGCTACAGCGCAACGTAGCTTACCAAACGGAGGTTTTCGCTTCTTGCAATTTTGGATGTTGGCGTACTTGTTGTTTCATGTGTGTTTCCGTCTTTTACTATGGATGCAGGCGAACAGGATTGTCGCTCTTCGGCATGAAGACAGTCTTGCTATCCGACAAGCTTCTCACTTATCGCCGAGTCACACAGATATCACTTTGCCCCATGAAGACAGGAAAAATGGGCAGTCTGTCATTAGATCTGTGATATCCGCAGCAAGGCAATGCAAGGGAGATTTGCAAATCGCGTGAAAAACTCTGCAGTCCTTCGCGCAGACCAATTGCAGAGACTCTTGAGACGTTCTTCAGTAGTCCAAGCCCAAAATGTCATACCTGGAACATAGGGTGCATACACCGGAGGAGAGAGATGCTTTGAAGCCACGCAGGGTTAATCTATCTGCTCGAGTCATATGTACGTGAGAATATTATTCTTCCCTAGTCCTGAATTCATTAATTCGGTTTGGGGAGATAGAGAAACGCGATGTCACCGCAGACCACCAGAGACGACGGTTGGGGATGAAGTTTATGACATGTATCTTCAAAAAGGGCGTTCCAACCTGATCCGAGTGTCGCTTCTATCGTCCGTTTCGAAAGTTATGCGCCCACTTTTTCAGGTCGTCCCCGAGTTCTCCTGCCCAGCTTCTCTTGATGATATAGTCTGCACTTTCTCGCACTTGGTGGATCCGGATTGAGTCTTGAGCTCTGTCCTCCCAGCAGCAGAGAAGGAGGATCATATCAATCAGATTCAGTGACCTACCGTTAGCGCGGATACCAACTTGGGAAGAGCGTACAAGGGAACTCCGCAAGCACAAGGGATGCAAGGCGTCGCCAGTCGTCTCGTTCCCGGAGCGGCGTCGCAAATAATGGTAAAG
>JAMALG010000062.1:0-99664 GCA_023628115.1 Naganishia sp. PT2105A-2 | reverse complement strand
GATACTATGGAATGAGTTCGCTCATATAGGAAGAAATTGAGCACGCGCTTTTGACTTGCTAGCGCCGGCGCCCGCATCCCAACATGCCCCGCCTCTGCAGCAACGCGTCATGACTTCCACTCTCCACGACGCAGTCATCTTCTATCACGTGAATCACGTCACTGCGCTTGATGGTAGTAAGGCGATGAGCAATGGCGATGGTTGTCCTGTGATATAAAGGATGAGAAGCACATCTTGGGCGCGGAGATGAAGTGACTTGCCTTCCCAAGCTTGCGTTCTCTAACGCGGTCTGAACAGCCCTCTCAGATTCAGCATCCAACGCGCTCGTCGCCTCTTCAGGCAAAATGTCAGCGAAGCACCACCTCTAGCGGTACCGGTCTCACCATCCAACATCAAGATCTTGGGGTCCCGGATCAAAGCGCGGGCAATGCACAAGCGTTGACGTTGTCCGCCACTGAGGTTCCCGCCTTTCATCGCGACCTCGGTATCTAGCCCCTTGTCCAAGCCAGAGATGGAGTGCCAGATGCTGGTTTGGGGCGGATCAGCTTCTGCTAGACTTGGCTCCGTGTCAGTCACTCACTACGCCTTTTCGCATGCATCCTGAATCTCCTTCTCTGTCACTCTGGAAGGATCCACCGAGCCCAGAGCCAAATTCCAGCGGATTGTTCCCTCGAACAAGACCGGGTCCTGCGCGACGTACGCCGTATTCGCTCGAAGCTCGTCTAACGGAAGCTGCCGATGATCGATGCCGCCGAACGTGATCGTCCCTCGACTAAGATACTGCTCTTGCCCGATCCGGAAGTTCCGCAGATGACATGGGTCTGCCCGGCGGCCAAGCGCAAACTGATATCTTGGAGAGCGGATGATTTGGTCGCTGAGGGTAGTACATTTCGACACGATTCCTGTAAAAGTACATATAGTCGGACCCTCATGACTTGTTATGGATATTCTTTCACTCACAGAACAATATCTCCTGCCGCCCAGTCGCCACGGGTCCTCTTGGTAGAATCGGGCGTGGTGTAGGTAGCGTACCTTGGCTTGCGCTGGAGCCAGGCCTGTAGCCAAACGTGATATAAGTCCACAACGCGTGAAGAACCCTTGTAGCTAGAACAGCATACCCATATAGCCTTGTACGAGTGGATCGCCCTGACATAGTCCCCAACGAACGTAAGAAGCCTGCAAGCCGAGAAGGATGCGATCATGACAGATTCGAAGACTGCAAACGCAGATGCGACAGCCTGGGAAGTCGGCTTTATGAGTGTGAATGCGCAGTCGGGCAATGCTCCGCACCACCTACCGCACCCTGGGCAAGCCTTCGGGCAACCCAATGAAACATTAATGCTGCAGTCAGCAGTATGACTGCTTGGCCTACGGCGAATGCTCCAGCTGACCAGGCTAAGTAACGGTGTCGCTTCGGCGTTGGACTCCTTCGCGCGTCGTAAATGAGCATTGCTTCACGTTGCCACGCGAGTGCAGCGACCGTTTTAATCGAGTCAACAATCTCGTTCACGAAGCTGGCGGTACTCGAAACCGGTAACGAGACGACGTGTTCATAACGCTCGAGCATGGCCATGTTGAGCCACCCCTAGACAAGAACACGCAATTTAGTGACAACAAATGCTGTGACGAAGATATGCGGACATACACAGAAGAAGAGAAGAAAAATCCCGGGAAAACAAACTAGAGTCGTTCGCCACTCGACGATCATGCCCACCACAATGCTGCCAACCACATTAGTTAGAGCGAGGACGACCTGAGAAGTCACGAGCCCAGTAGCGGCACCGACATTTGCCGGGTGGGAGGAAACATCCGAGGTCAGAGTTCCAAGACAAGAGACCTCGTGGTCGAAGAACCCAATCTCCTGCTTGATCAATGCGCCTAAGCTGTCCATCGTGAGCATTATCACAAGATTCTCACTGGCCTCCTCTAGATAAAATGCGTTGAAGCTGAAAAAGGTCAATGTCAAACAGGGAAGCGGCCCAGGTTTCGGCTTACAAGTAGACGAATATGCCGATGATGGCAATGACCAGAAACCATAGCGACCACATGTTGATACTAGGACGCACTTCGGTGTCACTCAAGCTGTGGACAGCCTTTCCTGTCATCCAGCCTGCTATTGGGAACGACATGCCAGCAAGAACACCAGCTGAGAGACCGATGAATAAGAACCACTTCTGCGATTGAACGAGTGTCAGGAATCCCCTGGCGATTCGGCGGTTTTTCTTCTCGTGCAGATCCGGCAACATAGTCAGCTCATCGTAAAGTTGAATTACTGCGACTTGCGTGGATTATGATGCAGCACCACTCCCAGGTTTAGCGCTTTGCTCTCGCTGGTCATTTGTACCTTTGCCCGACAACATTCATCGCACATACAGTCGACCTAGCCACGATCGGCAAAATAAGGGCCATCCTCTTAGAGCACAATGCTGACTATCTGGAACCCTGTAAAAGGCGGTCTGATTATTAAGAGTCGATTGGACATTGCCTGCGGTCGACTCCGGTCTCGATGGCACTTTAATCAGCAATAGTTTTCCGGACTTGACATCGTTTACTTCGTCTTTGGCGATCTTGTCCTCATCCTGGTCGACACGGGATATGGAATCCGTTCGCTGCATGGTGGCCAGTTCTCGAAATGTTCCGTTTGGCCTCTTCTTGTCCGAGAGCTCTTCATAACAACCTTCGTCGACCACCCGCCCCTGCTTCATGACAACGATATGATCCGCTGCAGCGACCGTGCGCAGACGATGAGCGATGATGACAGTCGTCATTCCGCGCTCGGCCGATTCCTGCTCCAGCGTCATGCGAATCTTCTCCTCGGTGCCCGCATCCAAGGCTGAGGTCACTTCTTCCAGCAGCAGATAGGCGGGCTTGCGGACGAGCGCTCGGGCGATAGCTAGCCGTTGTCGTTGTCCACTGGACAGATCCAGTGCGTCGTCCCGATATCATCGTGTCCATGCCCTTCGGTAACCGGGAAACGAATTGCCATGCCTCGGCTTTCTTTAGAGCTTCATAACAAAGCTGGCCGATCGTAAGAGTTCGCTTTCTGATTTCGGCAGAAGCATCAATCGAGCCGTCCGCTCGGTACTCGAGCGCCGTGCCCGTCAGCCCGGCTGCTACGTTTTCGAACACCGTGGCAGTGAAAAGCTGAGGATTTTGCGGAACCACCGCAATCTGAGATCGCAGCCACCGGAGATTGTGTTCTTGGATGTTTCGGCCTGCGAAACAGACCCTTCCCGTGCCTCCAACGAATCTTCTGCCCGAATCGGACATGGTGACCTTTTCAATGTCGACGGACTGCATGTGCCTTTCAACCCCTGAGTTCCGCTTGTCTCCGCATGAAGCATTATCGTCAGCTAGGGGCATCGGATCGTCTTTGTTTGGGATGTTGGCTGCCTCAGGGTCGTACTCGCGCATCAGCAATGAGGCTACTGTCGATTTACCCAATCCGGAATGCCCTACGAGAGCGGTGACGATTCCACTCTCAATCTTGACGGATACATTCTGCAACGCCGGGATCCTTGGTTGAGAAGGGTACGCAAAAGTGACGTTTTCGAATGTAAACGAGGGCACCCATCCTGCTTCATCCAACTGGATACCAGTTTCATCGCGGACATCAATAAACGGCTCTCGCTCGATCTGCCGACGAACATCCTGGAGGCATATCATGGCTTCGGCGATGCTCTTCATTTGTGGTACAATGCTTGCCAGGGCGAAGAGGCACTTGCCCATATTGAACAATGACTGGATACATTCGTCATCAGCTAACCCCCCGCCAGGACTCAAATAAGCTTACCGTCATTACGTGGCCCGTTTCGAGACCTCTTTGGACTTGAATACCACCCCACCAACAAGCCAAAGAGTACGTAGCGAAGAAGGCGAAGAATACGCTCGACTGCTCCAGCGACCGGATAATGGAGCGTTTCGTGCCCACTTTTCGAAGTTGCGGCAAAAGTTCGCCGCCGAAGCGCTTGATCAAGCTCGATCCCATGTTGGATGATTGTACGGTTGGGACTGACGAAAGGATTTGTTCCACGAGCGATGAGACTCGACCCTCCAATATGTTGCCAGGTACACTCGCTACCTTGTTCGCCCAATTCAGTATGCCGAATACGATGATGAGGATGGGAAGAATCGCGAAGAGAACTGCGGCGACGCTGGGGGCATTCGCAAAGCTCGAAATAGTTGCCTACCGGTTTACAGCCATCAGTAGTTGATTGTCAGAACTGCTTGGAGACGTACAGCAGTAATCGTAGCAAGAGACCAAAGTAAGTAACCCAGCTTCTTGCCAAATGCGGTGCGAATGGCCGTAATGTCCTTGCTGGCGCGGGTGCGACTTCCCCTGGACTGACCCTTTCAAAAAATGTTGCGTCTTGCACAATTATAGAGGCGACGTAGGTGTGTCGTAGGCTTTCCGTCAGCGTATGAGCAGCCCAGGTGACTGCTAAGCTTTTAGTCACCAGGTTGAAAGGAGGAGCCACGCACTTACAGCAGATTGGAAATGCCCATGAGGTCAACAGGATAACAGCTGCACCTGCCGCCATGATACATGCCAGCTGAGCTCCCCGCCCAAGGCGTTCTTGACTCGTCATCGACGTTCGCGTCATTCCCGTCATAAAGTATCCGAGCAGCAGGTCCAGCATGGGGATTGCGCATCCAGCAGGAATCGCAGCCGAAGTGCCGATAGCGTACAGGGTGTATGGGTGAGTCAGCCTCTCTCGCCATGTCGACTTGATTTGTAGGTTTCCTGCGGAGCCGTTGCAGAAGGGTGTGGCGAAGGATAGAAGGTATAGTGTCAGCGGAAGATGTGATCGATGCCTGTGCAGCGGAATAGAGCCGACATCTGGCTCGTGATTAAGACACCTGCCAGCACATGGCTCGTGATTGAGACACCTGCCAGCACATGGCTCGTGATTGAGACACCTGCCAGCACACGACCCGATAGCGACAGATTGTCGTCTCTCATCGAAAGGTGAAGATCGGGTCGGGGTACAAGCCTCGGTCTTTGTTGCCCATGTCGAAGGGAAAGAAGCGTTGTGGTCTCCTGTTGATTCTGTCATTGTGATCGTTGTGAGAGAGCTTAGATAGAGTGCAAGAGCTGGCGCGGATTGTCCTAAGGGGTTGAAGGTTGTGACGCCCTTTTGCAGGATCGCAGTGTCGCCCGAATTTGTTACTTGAGATTGGCGGCGATCATCTTGCCGTACTGGTTGAAGAAACAAAGGAAGCCGGCTAACGAAAGGAAGTGCTGGCTCACCTGTTGGAAAGAGGATGAACAGCCGCCAATCTTGGGCCAGGTGAGCGTGAAAGCGATCCTGTCGCAGGCGATAAATGTCGGTCGGGCGTCCAGATGAACCGACGGCCGAAAAGCTGGAGTTTAAGTGGGAAGCGTCTAACACGAATACCATGCAAGGAAGACTACAAGAAACCTCACTCGTCCTGATGCACTGCATAGAGGGAAGTCCAGGTCTCGGTTGTGCGAAACATCGCAAAGTCTTCACCTATAAAATCTGATTTATGCTCAAATGTAACCTAGCGGCGAATGCTCGCACCCAATGTACGCCAATGTGAATGTCGGCCTGAGGCTGCTGTTCTCGCCATGTTTCCGCTTGACATACTTCGTGTCCTTCTCAATTTCCTCATTTGCTGTAATACCCGCCAGGGTCGCCGAATGACGACAGTCTCTGGGAGTCAGCCTAAAATGGGCCTCTAAGCAAGTCCGTCGCGATAACCACAAGCCTTCTATCTATAAGTGTCTGCGAACTATAGAACTAGAAGGAGCGATCTGACATTTCGAAAGCCGGGAATGGAGAAGAATCATCCGGTGCCCCGCTACCACGTTCATTCTTCGATCAGTTGAGCCGTTTGTAGCCAGGTTCAAGAAAGCTGGCATGTCTCAGGCGGAAAATTGGGATTGAAGCGCACGTAAAGGCGCCGGGCAGGCTGAGTCCCCACATGTGAGTTCACGAAGATCCTGCCAAGTTGAGTTCTAGGTCGCCTGCAAGCTTTTCAATAAACCCTTCTCAAGCCCGATAGAGTTGGTCTCGACGAGTGGCTTAAGGTTGCTCGGAATGTCCACTTCCAGATATTCCCGGAGGACCAAAACGATCCGCATCTATATCGACAGAAGCAAACGTCACTTCGGAAGGCTGTGAGACTGCGCAAATCGTTGCATCCAAGCAAGATCTTCGCTTGCAATGAAAGAATATTTGCTTGACAAGCACGATCCTACGGCCCTCCGTATCCCTTGCTTCGCGCCTCTTTCCGTTTTCGTCGATATGTGCTGAGCTTGCCGCCATATACCAGGATCAAGAAGAGCAGCAAGAACGCGACGAACACGCTACCGACGATGATGGCTACATAAACGCACTTCAGCCCCCTACTGGAAAGAAACATGCGAGCTACGACTACGAGAGGCGCGTGCGTGTGTATACTTACCTGTCGCTGTAGGTGTTTTGTGTTCTAACATCGCCGGATCACTTTGCTTCGGTAAGGACGCTGCAGCCGATGAGGTAGTTGTGGACCTTGAAACGAGACCACTGACGAGCATGTTGGGAACTATGGGTCCGCGAAAAAGGTCAGATGATACACCACGGGTCAAGTGCACGGCTATAAGGCTCACAGATCATGGTAGCGGGGATGCTTGATGTGGGACTGGTGGCTTCGGACAAAGTCGTGGTCAGCGAAGATTTGGCGACACCCGAGGTCTGAGACGTTGTCAGTTTCCATTCCGAAGTCACTGTACGGGCACGAGCCGTGGCAGAACTGGCTGAAATTATCACTGAAGAGGCGGGAGTCGGTAACCAAGAAGTCATCGGCGGGATCGGCGTGTTCGCCCTTGTTCTAGAGATGGCCGGTACGTCGCCCGCGGTGGTAGGCAAAGAAGCGGAGCGAGCGCTTCCCGACTGAGAAACACCGGTCGGGACCGCATCACTGGGGGCACGGGCGATACTTGCCCTTGTCGATGTGGTCTGCCTGCCGTCGGTTAGCCGACCGGCAGGCACAATGGCAGTATCAGACAATCGAGAAGTTGTGCCGTCAATCCTACTCGGTCCAGGCGTTTCCATGTTATCCAGGTCTGGTAAAATGTCTTGAAGATTCCGCGTTGGTATAGGCTCGTCGAACGGGTCCATGTCTATCAGGTCCTTCTCTGACGATGGAGCAATGAATAAGGGTATCACCGCCAGGTTGTCACGATGGCTGGGGTTGACGACTTTGAGGGTTTCTTCCTGGGAATCCGCGAAACCGGTATCGTGTGTACCTGCACATTCGAGATCAATGTACAAACATGGAACACAGGGAGATCATCCCCTTTGAGTTAGTATAAAGCTACCCTGTAATGTAGCTTTCGCGGGTAAAAAGGAGGAGGCGGTGCTTCACCGCTTGAATCTCGGGCTTGAGCACTGAATAATGCTTTGGCAACAGCTGAAGGCACGTCTTCCGGTCTAACGAGAACAATTATCCAATTTCTCGGATATAATATGACAGGATTCGGGCAGAAGACTCGTTGGTGATAAGGGACAACTCATTGGCGGCGGGAGACATCCCTGTTCGCGGGACCCTTTGGGACGGTTGCGCATGAAACTGCCTGATTGCGAGCTGGGGAATGTGCTGTATACTCGCAAGCCTCATTGACGTACGTCCAGCGATGGGACCACATGAAACGGCGGCTGAACTATGCTGAAACCGCTGCGACCGAGAGCAGATAGGGGAGACCGCGGACTGGAATCAAGCGGGAACCACCGAAGCACGTGACTGCCGGACTCGGGGGGTTTCAGCTGGACATGACGTCAGCACGAATCTCATGACTAACCCGATCTCGATCTGGCCATCGCAGCCCGTATATAGTGTCAGCCAGGCTGGAAGCACATCACAACTTGCAGCCGTATCAAATGTCCCTTACCCGTACCGCCCGTACCCTCCGTCCGCTTAGGCTCTACACAACGCCCCAAGCAATTCGCACCATGTCCGCATCCCGAGGAGGCAGTTCGCTCGATCCGTCCGCGTCGATCAATGAGAATGCGCCGACGTTTGGCATGAAGGAGAGGCAGCCTACTGACGAGGAAAAGGCGTTGATCGATGATGTCTTGCAGCTTTGTGAGTAGATTTGGTTCTTGACATGATCATAGCATTCGGTATCAGAAGAATTCCGCAATGGAAGCGTTGCGCCTATCGCATCTTCTGAGTATGCGTTCAGATTTTGGATGACCTGCGAGTCACATTTACCCAAAGCCGACGCTGACACTGCCTCTTTCCAGACCAACTCAACCCCGTCTCCTCAGCATACGCGCATTATGACGCATCCGCCGTCTTCTCGGACCCCATCGGTATCGCTGAAGGCCTTGAGAAGGTCAAGAGTCAATTCAAGTAAGTTCTTGGTGTTTCGGGGTCTCGTTCCTTCGCTGATGGAGATGTGCACAGCGCCATGCCCTCGATCTTCAGCAAGAGTATCACGAAAGCCGTCCGAGTTCTCGACAACCCTGAAGTCGTACGTCATACCCATTTCACATCGGCAGGCCTCTTCTCAACATTTCGCCCGCGCAGAAACCTCCCTCATTGCAGATCTCGTTGAGCCAGGAATACCATTTCCGCGGAATCCCCGGCCAGAAGACGACCGATTCCAAGATCACCTTCCACCGTGACCCGGCGACCAACTTGATCCTTCGGTACGTCCTTTCCCTTATTCTTTGCAATTCCTATGCTGACATCGTGTGATATCCAGACACGAGGAAGAGTGGGCAGGAAACAAGAACGCCATGTCCCAGGATGGGTTCTGGGGCACCTTGCAGGAAGCGCGAAAGAAGTTCCAGGCCAATCTGGTTCACGCCGTCACGGATTCTACGCCCAAGGACCAGAAGTGATAATGGATTACGCCAATACAGTGAAGTTGTAGATGTCATGAGGACGAAGATCCTTGAACACACAAGAAACAGTTGTAGAATATTAGAACAGTAATCAAAGCTCATGGCATCACTAGTGCCAACGCGCTCGGGCCTGCATAGCCTTCCCTGCTTCTCATCACACAGTATTCTGCCCGTCGACACCGGTTCGCGATCCCTGCAGCGTTGATCACCGCGGGTAAGTCCACGGACCGACACGCCCTCGAACGTTCGCGATCTCTCGTGCAAAGATTCATGGTCAGGAATTCGATACCGTGAACACGCAAGTTAGCCTAGGTTTATCACGATGGCACGTTACAAAGGTTCAGCGTAAACCGGTAGGATGAATCGAAGTCAGTATCGGACGGATCAGACGATGCTGATATCACGTCTGCCGAACTATTGATCAGCCAAGGCTTGAGCGGAGACAAGCATCGTTTTTGCAAAGCAGAGTGCGTGACCAGCGTAGTATTGGAGGGGACCCCTCCTTCTACTTCCCTCGCGAAGCTTCGCACTTCGACGCGTAATGACACAGCCTCCCACCTGATTCGCAAATGCACCGTCATACCTCAGGCTCTCCTTGTGCACCGATCCTCTCGGCGATCACTTGACTGTATACCATAAAGCACTGGCTATTGAATACGATTGCACAAGTTGGTTCGTTACCCCTTGTTGAACTTCAGCGTCATCTGATACGCATCTTCCCCGTCGGCATCTGGAACACAAGGATATTTCAGCAAAGCACGAATGCTATCTAGAGATACTTCATGCTCACAGTATCCCTTCTCTACTCCTGTTACTTCGAAGCCCAGCGAATCCCGATACAGACTGATGGCTGCGCGATTTGACTTTCGCACATGTAGCGTGATATGTGCGGCGTTGTACAGGGTTGCCATCGATTTCTCTGTGTCAACTATGAGCACGCAGATCAGGGCTGAACACATCGAAGACCTACGGCTTTGACGCATGAGTTTATTGGCGAGACCCAAGCGACGGTACGGACGAAGAACCGAGATTGAGGTAACGTGTCCGGAAGGTGTATCAACGGCTTCTTCGTCCCTGATCGTGTCATCGATATTCCGACTGATTAATAAATGATCCGCTGTACAGCGACAGCGCACTCACATCTTGGCGAGAATGTACCCCACGATTTCACCTTTCGGGCTGACGGCGACATATGATAGCTCGGGCCAAGTCAAGGCATGATACAGGTCTGCTCCCAAAAATCGTTCGTCAGATATCGGTTGGTGAAAGCCGTCGTTCATGAGCACTCACAGTATTTGAAGGTGTAGTTTTCTGGCAGGTTGAGAATGTTGGCATTCTGCATGCCGAGCAGGTCGTCGACCTGGATGCAAGAACGGTGAAAGATATTAGCATGAAGCGAAAAGAACGGTGATCCTGAGCTGCTTACGGTGGCTTGGCGGATATCCATTTTTGGGTTCAACTTTGGTGCTGAAGATAATGTACTCTCCGTTCGGGTTGTCAGAGTGATAGCAAGCGACGTAGATCCAGATGGAGACTGGACATCCACTATTCAATAGAGGATTCGGCATGGTGGATGCGCGGTGATTTCTCGATCGCTTCTGCTTCCGAGACCTTGAGAGTCGAGCAATTGGGCAATTGAGCAATTAAGCAATTGAAGGACGTCAATCGACAACAAGTAGCCCTTTCTTACCCTTGCAAGCATCGCCAACACAATGCGCCTCGTTCATTCACGAACACTTGGCTATGCGTCGATTCGAGGGCGCTTGCCAGAATCAGAAACACCTCGCATTCACAATACCGTTCGAGCCGAACTGAGTCATCCGCGACTTATGCGTCCTTTCTCTCCACGTCATGGCGACTAAAGAGATGCGTTATCTTTCTCCTGACTCAAGTTGATGTCAACTGAACAAAACTCCCTCTCAGAGCTTCCCACGACCTCCCTTGGTAAAAGTCGTCGCCCACGGAAGCTGTTTCCTTCAGCAGATTCAACTAGATGACATGCGCCGAACGGCTTCCTTTCTCCCCCTTTTCCCTGAGTGTGAGGAACGGAAGGTTCAGGTTTGTGGCTCCGGACGTATAAGAGATCGACACCCTTGGATGTGAGTTGCGAACGGACGGTCGTTCTGCCCAACCTCTCTGAAATTTCCCTTGCCATTCCCTTTCCCCGGCAGAGCTGATTCCACGCAGCGATCCACTGTTACCTATTACTTGCAACCTACCTCTGAATTATCATGCTCCAGGTTACAACCGATCTCCACGAGGAACGGAAGCGGACTTAGACGTGATCTCCCGAACGGAACCGGATGAGAAGGACGTCTTCGCCAACAAAGGAAAAAGGCTAAGGAGGATTCGTTCGATCCGCCGAAATTTCGGTCCGCCCATTAACTCTGCTCTTGCCAGCGGACGACAAGACCTATCTCCCCTTTGCTCGCGACTCCCGCTCGCATTCTATCTGCTGTCTTTCGCTCTGCCCTTTCGTTCACGATTCTCCGACCCCGCTTGGCGTGACACTATGTCCCATTCGTATGCACTTTACGCTGTTGGGCTTTTCGCTGCGGTACTGGCCGGGGCCGGGATGCCTGCTCTCAACTTGCTTTCCGCATACTGGTACAACGGCATGTTGGCGGAGGGCACGACGCCGAACGAGCTGAAAGGACGGGGCGCTCAAGTGGCATGGATTTATGCAATCACTGCAGTCTTTATGGGTGTTAGCCACTTTGCATTTTTGGCTTTCTGTGAGCACTTTCGCCTTGCATCATCTTCTTACGCTTACATTCTTGCTTTGGAAGTCTGCGCAGCATCGCAGACACTGACAGCAAGGCTAAGGCACGTTGATTTCGCCTCGGTGCTTGTGCAGGATGCCGCCTTTTTCGACAACGTTGGTCCAGGAGAAGTCAGCACCCGCGCCAGCAAGGATATCGAGACAATCCGTACGGCTTTTGGAGAAAAGCTGGGATATGTGATATCGACGTTTGCCACCGTCCTCGTGGTAGGTACGCCGAATCACTGCCGTGACCGCCGCTGAACTCTATGATCTCACTGCTGACAGGCTATCGCTATGGCTTTCGTGACCTCCCTGAAACTCGGTGGCGTACTTTTCTCCACCGCTCCATTCCTTGTCGTGGTATTTGGCTCCCTCGGCTGGGCAAATAGCTACATAGGAGACCGCGCAAATCACTTGGAAGGCGAGACCTCCTCTTACATCGAGCAGATTTTGTGTTCCGTTCGGATTGTGCAGTCCTTCGGGATGGGTCCAAGTCTTATCGAGCGACTCGAAAGGGACTGGCTCAAGCCGTCTCAACAGTCGCCCAGGCCTTGATCCGAAGTCCTCTCATCCTTCTATTGGACGGTGAGCCGTATCCGCTTGCGGATGTCCGCGATCACTGACACCTGAGTCAGGCAGAGGGTACAAGTGCTTTGGACGCCGAGTCGGAAAAGGCTGTCCAGATGGCGCTAGAGAACGCTAGCGGGGGACGGTAAGCATCGTGGTCTGCTTTCGGATATGCACTCATGCGAAAATCTACATGCCAGAACAACTCTCATCATAGCCCATCGGTTGAGTACCATCAGAAAGAGCGATGTCATTCACGTGATCGAAGATGGATATGTGAAAGAGAGTGGTAGCCATCAGGAACTGCTTCGCAAGCGAGGAAGGTACTTGGAGCTGGTCCAGGCTCAGCTGTGATCTACATTGTCGCGATTGAATTCTTGAGTTTGAAAACGGGTCTTGATTTATAGAGGCCTGTTTGCTCGGTGACCAGTTCAGTTTCTTGTAATTTGGTACGAACCTTCTTATGTATTACATTCACGAAATACGCGTGCGGACTTGACGCGAAAATGCTCAAGTCTACAGAGCTGTGAACAGTATCGTGAGCGATGGCAACTGAGCCCTTGGTTGGCTCATTTAGTGCGATTGAAGGAGTGAATGGATCGATGTTGCAGGCATCGCGTCCGCGTTTCATGTTTTATCCCCTGAACCCCTGAACGCGTCTGATCCCCCTCCGGACGTGCCCGCCGGGAAAAACGCGCCGAGCCGACCCGTTTACGCGAAACACGACCCTTCGATCGTTTCACAACTGTTGACGCTTGCAACGAGAGGGTTGTTCTGTTTATTGTGCTCTAGTGCATGCACTACGCTCTAAGTTGTCATTGCTTGTTTTGCTGCGCAGAAATTGGTATTTGCCGGCTCGACCATTGACAGCCTGACTTGACGATACGACGACCCTAGGGCTCCTTCGATATCGTCAGCCGGTCTGACGGGATACGGACGAGTGGGTCAGCAGAGCCGTCAGCAATAGACCATCGCCCTTCCGCATCGCCAGATCAACGTTCCTTTGGCAGTCCATCACGGGCGCGAGAAGATCATCCAACCGTTTTGATGACGGGTACAGGGACAATAGCCAGAAATAACAACGCGTAGCTCGCTCAAACGATCCCTTTACGACCACTCTCTTTTGTTACTTGATCACCACTGACTTTTCGACAACGGCCTTTGCGCTCCTTTTACGCCTTGACTCTCCGTACGACATATACTACGACCTTCACGGCCTACATCATGAACATACATCCGGTTGAACAGCACATGCAGCGTCGAAAACGACACATGTTTGACCCGTCGCGCATAAAGATTGGCGTTCCAGAGAGATCACGGCCAGAGGAAGGACGGGATGGCGGTGTCCTGATGAAGAGACAGTGGCATGCTCCTTGGAGTCTCGCTGTAAGTCTTCTTCATTTCAGGGTAATGGCTTGCACTCATCATGCCTCCTTCCCTGACAGACTGAATCGCCTACGTACGCGTCGACGACCAATCAAGCAGGTCCAGTGACTGTAGTTGTTACTCGCATAGCAAGTTTTGATTCAAGCGTATGAAACATAGAGCGCTGACTTTTCGTACATCGCAGAGAGGTACCACAATTGTCACAGGAACACCTCCATCAACGTCCGCAAGAGCAGCAACCTCAACGCCAGCCTCCAGATCAGCGGAAGTCTCTTCGTCCTCATCGCCCACATCTGCTCCTGCCGCGCCCGCAACTTCTTCGACGCAAAGCTCAACGCCAATTATGGAACCGTCATCCAGCTCGACATCACAAACTCCCTCGGTGACAAGTACGCCAATCACAACGTTATCGAGCTCTCGGGTGATGAGCGTTCCTGCGGTAACGCTCTCCTCGTTGCCGAGTAGCGTGCAAGTGGCTACGGCGTTGACCCTCGTTGGGTCCTCTTTGTCGTCGACCAGCCAGAGCTCTTCGGTCACTACGAACGGTTCCACCACTGTCGCCGCTACAGCAGGAGCCAGGCCCGCTGAAGATGGCGCAGACTCGGCAAGGTACGCTCATGATTTTCTCCTGCTAAATCGTAATCCAGTCTGATTTTCCTCGCAAAACAGTTTGTCTAGTGGTGGGAAAGCCGGAATCGCCATCGGCGCGATCCTCGGTGCAGCCACATTGGGTCTTCTCCTATTGTGGGCTTATGTGAGTCAGCGACTCCCTACAACATATGCCAAGATACTGACCCTGTTCAACTCCAGAAACGCTTTTCGCGGGATCGAAGGAACGGCGAACCAAAGGCATATAACCGCCGATCTGTGTTGCAAGACAGAGGGTACGGCCATTCTGACGACAATCAGGCGTGGCACGATTCGGATCAGGGCTGGTATGATGACAGCGGCGGGTATGCAGGTCGATACAATGACATGGACAATGGCGCCCTCGTGCGTCAAGGCGCGTACAACGCTGAAATGGGCGAACAAACTCCGCAAATGGCGATGGCCCATCCTTACGCTGCCACCACATACGCGGCCTATCCCGCCGGACAAGCCAGTTCTCAAACGCGAGATCTGACCAATGGGGGAGTATACACGACTTATGCCGACTTTGACGACGACATCCCCGACACCTACCCCCACAACGGTTCACAGTATGATCACACTGGACGAGATTCTCCAACCGACTATTACGGCCACGCAATGAGTTCCGCCAACACCGACATGACGATTGCCGCTCAATATGGCGACGGCGGCTTCAGCGAGGACGGCCACGGTGGACACGCTATCGGTCAAGCGATTGCTTCGCCATATGTGGGCGCAATGGCGATCACCAACGGGGAGCTAGCAACCGCCCAACGTGTACCCATCAACGTCAACGGTAACGGTCCTCAGATCCCGCCGTTCAGTCCCGTCGGCTCGCCTCATCTGTTCGACTCTGGTCTTTACGCGGATGATCAGCAGTCTCAGGGCACCAAGCAGCTCTCGCGAAAGTCATCCCAGGCTGCACCAAAGACGTCGACCGGTGAAGAACTGCTGCGACAAGAGTACCGGGACTTGGCACGAGCGGCGCAAGTCGAAGAACCGACGACACCCACAACTGCCGCGCTTGCCGCCGCAGGGGGTTTCCCGCTCCCTCGTTCCGTCAGCCCAAAGCTCTCCCCTCAGTCTGACACCTCTCGGATGACTCCGCTTACGCCCATGCCGATGCCGGAGAGGTATCGACACGGTCAGCCGCTGACGACACTGGAAGAGGTCCCTACTCCGGCTTCAAAGATACAACCCCTTGGATCAGTCGAGGTCGACCCCTTCTCGGACATCCCCATGCTTCTGCCGCCCGCGCGATCTTCCGCCGAATCACTCGCCCTACCGCTTCCACGTCCCGGTCAACCATGTATCGGCGGCAGTACCGATACCCAAACTACTGGCTCTTACACATCGGCCGTCTCCCAAAATGCATTCTCGCTAGACCCGACGCATCCTTCGTTTACCATGTCGTCTCCCGGTCTTTCCCTACCAGAAAGTCCCGCATCATTTGCCGACCCTGGACGATACCGCTCGCCCTTTGCGCGGCCGTCCGTCCCGTCGGCTGTCAGCCTGCACGTCCCCTCGCCGAATGACGGACCTCAGACGCACGACAAAACCAGTCTGGATGCCGGATGGGCACCTGCGTCGGGCGAACGCCTTGCCCATGCTGCTGGACTGAAGACAGAGCCCACATCACGACCCGATCACACGAGATCCTTGAGCACAGCAACGAATGTCGACGATGCATACGACGGAATATGATCTTTTGACAAGATCCCACAGGAAAGCCCTTTCTATGTAGCTAATATACCAGAAATGACAATAACATGTATCGCGTTTCAACCAATAGACCGGCTGATACTTTGTTCATGACGTGATCGTCGTGGCTGCAGTCGTAACACTCATTGCATGGACATTCCTTGTCCTCAATATAACACTGTACCTCTCGAAGGCTCACCAGACAGACGTTTGGCGACACTGGTTGGTCGGGCACGAATAGACATAAATGTGCGGAGATGGAGTTTGGAAGGAACGCTGCCGTCAGATTGATAGAAAGCGACTTGACGAGGTTGTTCACGAGTACATGCGGAAGCGAAAGTGTTTTTGGGTGCCATCGACGTTGGACTGATGGAACGGTGGACCTGTGAAAGCAAGCAAGTACTGGAGTATGAACAGTCACTGGCTCGTTGTCAGATATGTTATGATTAGATATCTCATGATATATAAATAGTCTGAGCTCGGAAATGAATAATGAAGTATAGTTCTGCCATCGTTGCCTTGAGTGTTTGCCACTCGGCCATTATGCACTGAAGGGACTATCATGGACTGCGCAAGCTGACATTGTATATTCCTCCACACTAGCCCAGTTCACGTAATGCTATCTAAGGGTTAGCGTGATACGCGCCTTGGTCCTTGTGCAGTGCAGGTTCATGCGATCAACACTTCCCGGTGCGAGTTGTGCGATTGGTTGCGACAGGCGTTGTGCGAGTGTGCGGAACTCGAAGCAATGACGTCCGGACTCCTACGCCCCGCGAGAGTCGTCCGAAGTCTCCTTCATTGAAGCAGAGCGGATTCTTCTTCAGACTTATTTGACAAGAGAAAGCACTAGGCGGTATCAGCTTCGTGAAACTTGACTTCCAATTAGGCCTATTGGCATCGCAGTACTGGATACTTCAACCATCGGATCGATATTGCTGTATCGAGATAACGCGAAGGCTATATTGCTATTGTCACATGACCATTCACATGAGAGGCGTATTGAGAGAATCTGCGCCCGCCTTCTATCTGGAGCCCTGCTTTTTCTTGATGGAAAATCTGGGGTGCTTCTCTTTTGCAGATCTTTTTTGTCACATGAAGGAGCGATGAAGGCGAAAGAGCAGGCAAGCAAACAATGCAAAAAAGAAGCGCTATGTGATCAACTGTTTCATCCGGAAAAGCCGTCATGCGGAACCGAAGCGCATACACACCCGCCACCTCCGAGCAAGGCGGAATCGCGGGGGGAATGTAATCGAAGGAGCGCGACTCCGCACGGGGACGCGAGACAATGGAAATTCTGGGGTGATGATCAGGGCCAAAGGAGGACATGAGTCACGCGACTCACTCGAGAATCGAAATGAGGGTTGTCTGATCCGAAATAGGTCGCCGGCGGGCTGAACGACTTTTGTTCGCTGCTATTGAGTCGCCGCGACACGACACTAGTCGCTAGCGGGTCGCGCTATTCCGCAAGTGGAGCAGATCCGTCAATCCATCCTCCTATCGCATTCGTACACCCGAGATCGCCGTCGGCTTGACTCGAGTTCAGCCCACAGACTCGAGGGAATATCAATTAGGGAGCTATTCGGGGACGCAGGACGCTCTTGCCACACCTCTATCACGATTAACAACGCAGCTCTCACCCAGTCGAATCGAATCGAATCTTCAATTACTGCTTTGGATCCCTTGTCCGTCGAGCACAAGCCTCAACGGCAACATCCACCCAATCAGCCCATCATGATTGTCACATCCCGACCGGCATTTCGCTCCGCATCCGTCTCCTCAGACGCAACATGCGCATCCTACGAATCCATGACGACCTCAAGCTCGGACAGTGGATCCAGCAAATACGGTGTAAAGCTCAGATCGCCCTTGACGCCCGCGACTCCACCGCAAATGGAACACCATCTCGGATTCCATAAGGGACAGCATTCTGCGCAGCCCAGTATCGTGGAGATGGACCGGGAAGGGGATAACGATGCGGCGACGGTCAGGTCGTCGTCGATGAGGACGTACAGGGAAGGCGACGAGCGCGGCATGACTTGGTTTGCGCCAATGACAACTATGGACAAGGCCGGCGAAGGGGAAAGGGAAAGTGCATCGCCGGTCGGGCTCGTGCCGGGACCGATGAGGATCAGCTTGCGCGATGAGGGAGTCGTGCCGAAGGAGCCGATAGATACGGCCATTGAAATTCAGATAAATGGAAAGGCAAGCTCTTCGGTTGCGTTGCCGCGGTCGCCTACATCTCGATATTATGAGGCAAGTTTATCGATCCACGCAGCCTTGATCGAGCGCTTATCTTCCATGCAGATGCTCGATGCCCCCGTCACGCCGGAACAAGTCGCCATCTGGCTCTACGGCACCGCCAGTCGAGCCGTCCGCCCTCAGGCCGTACATACTCAAACTCCACAAAGCGGCGCGTCCACCTCGCGATTCTCCCGTCCATTCCTCAAGATCGCTACAGCCCTCTCCGCATCGGGCTCATCCAAGAGCCCTGCCTCTGGCCCTAACTCGGCCGCAAGCGCCCCAAGCGGTCGAACGGTCGTCCTCGGGCATCAACTCCCCGCGGGAACGAGCGTCAAGACTGCTCGATCGCGTTCGACAAATGCAGAGAGTTCCAGCGGTTCCTCGGGATGGCGACGTTCCTTCCTCGGTGGTCGCCCCACTTCCAAGCCACAGCGCCCTAAATCAATGCAGATACCCGCGGAAGTGCGAATATCAAAAGGCGGTATCAAGCAATACGACGACGACGAAAAGCGGTGGCTGCCCGCCACGAGGGAGACTGCACGCCGATTCTCGATGAGCGGGGAATCGGACGTCAACAATCTGAGTGATGTGGCGCCTTCGTTTAGCTCGTCGACGCGTCGCCCGTCGTCACTGCTCAATCGCGTATCATCGGCACACCAATCATTCACTTCTGCGGCGTCTTCGGTGTTCTTGCCAACGCCAGCCGAGGAAAAGGAAGCATTCGATTTCATGTCTGGAATGGCACCAACGTCGTCTACTGCGACAGAAGTCCATCCACGATCTTCTTCCATCAGTAAAGAAGGCACCGGCAACGGCCGCTTCGTCAAGATGTTGCGCCGCATAAGCGGGCACTCATGGGGAGAGGATCCGTCACGCCCCGCCGCCGCTGTTCGCGGAAAGCAACGACCACTCAGCACCGCCGACATGACGCGGTTACCCGCGAGCTGCGGCTCGTTTGGGAGCCTTAACAGCAGCGCCATGCGCCCTCCCTCCATCTTGACCGCCAAATCTGATCAAGGCGAACTATTGCCGCCGGTGATGCCGGCCTGCAAGCCGCATTCCTCTAGCAGGAGCTTGACTGATGTGCGGACCTTGAACTCGGTGGATGAGGAGCCGATAGGAGAAAAGACGCCCTCGGATTCGCTGGAACGGCCAGTGATTCAGGAGCGAAGTAGCAGCCTGCAGACGGTAGTCTGACTGCGATGACGGACAATTCACCTTGTAAATCCCATGGACCATTGTACGAGGTGTATCAGGATCAGTTGAATAGGGACTTATTATACGGACAATCTCTCCGCTTGTCTCGCGCATTCAGCAACATCATAAATAGAATAACTGTGTGGATACAACACGCGAGTCGAGGACAAGACACGATGTCTCTATAAACAGCGCCGATACTCGTTCTCCACCCGCAGACAGATCTGGTATTTGCTGTCGGTTCTATACACGCAAAACGTAGGATACACAAGAGACCGTCCATTCCGTCACTCCGCCTCATAATGACTTTCTACAAGCTGCGCAGATTCGGATCAAAGAAATCTGGCGGTGGTCGCGCTCGCCGGTGATGGTAGCGACAAATTCTTACCGCCCGAGTGGTTGGTAGCAAAAGTCGTTGCGCTTGAAGGGGTTCCGGGGTATGTAATCGCTTGATCGAGGCGGTAGTTTCTTCTGAGCAGGTCGCATACATCTGAAGGAGCTGTCAGCATGGTCGTCGAACAACAATTGCGTCATACTTACCTCTGAACGAAGACTGAGCTCCCTTGACGAGCGTCATGATGACGCCCGACGAATATCGAGACGGCGTGCTGGCGGCCTTTAGAATCTCGACTTTGAACATGACTGGCTTGCTAAAGACGAGGTTGCCTCGAGAGTCTACGGAACGTCAGCAACGATCGAAGAACATGCCGTCTAACTCACCCCTCATCTCGTTGATCTTGCATCTCAGAATGGTCTGATCCTTCAATCGCTCCACAGCAATTCGAACTCCGTAGTTCGTCAATTCTCGCTGAACGGTACTCGCCGTTGTCGAAATTGATTCGTAAGACCAGAGAGTGAACGGTTGAGGCTTGAAATTGAAGAGGTTTTGAAACCATGAGCGCTTGGGCGAAGGCGTGGTCGAAGTCGAGTAGGCAGAGGTAGCAGAGTGAGCACCGCCCGAAAGATCCGGATGGAAAGGTATCGCTTCGATTTGAGTCACCGTCGACTTTTTCCTGCGCATCAATTTGCTCGGATCGGCCCATCTCGACGTCATCGAGCCTCGACTCGACTGACTGCTCTGCCAGCCTTCACGTGCATCCTCGGCATCGATGACCACGTACGAACTATCTCTAGGCAAAAGACGCTCCTCGACGTTTTCATGCGCAGATGAAATGTCCAACGTTGGGGGGCGCACTCGGTCCATACGGGGTCGAGTAACGGGAGCAGAAGGCGCAGGAGGAGCCGGTGCGGCACGCCTAGGTGCGAATTCGGCATTGGCCAGATTGGGGCTGACCAAACGCTCTTCGCCGTTGCTGGGTATCCTTGTTCCTCGCGAAACCGTTGACGACGCGTACTGCGCGCTACCGTTGGACAGCATGCTCGTCCTTCGACTGTCGCGACCCGTCATGCCGTCACCAAGGCCGAGACCGATACCGGACGCGAGTGAGTACGTATCCGAGTTGGCGCCCAAGGCCGGCGAGTGCAACGCCATGATATCGCTCTCATCGTCGTCGGCATCGGCAAATCGACTGTCGTCGCCGGAGCGCGACGTATCAAAGTTGAAATTAACGCCAAAGTCGTTCATCATGTTGTTGATGTTGTTACCATAGTGGGTGAGTGTTTCAGACGCAACCGAAGACCTGACGCTCATCGTGTTGAGCTGTTGCGCGACTTCATCAAAGAAGCGCTGAACGGCAGGGTTGTCTATCTGCGGGGCATTGATCGGCGAAAGCGGACGCTCAGCGACACTTGCCGCGTTCTCTGTTCGCAGCACGGATGGCGATGGCTGTTGCACGCTGATGATCGGCGCGAGCAAGGGAGGATGCTCCGTCGCGGGCGTCGAGGGTTGAGATCTTTGAGACGGTCGCGGCGAGAGCGGCGGTCTCGGGCCCTGCGGTGCTTGACGAGTGGGTAGGTTCAGCTTTGCCATGCGTTCCGAGACGGTCGGGCCGCCTTGAGCCTTTGTTGGCGTCGGCGCCTGCGGTCGAGACGGTGGCGGTGACGACGAGTTCTGACTCGATCGGACGTGGGCCGTCTCTTGCAGTGCCATTCGACCCTGATTTGTGGCGCTCTGAGCTTTGGCCTCTCTTCTCTTCTTGTCAATCTTTCTCTGGGCGGCAGCGGCAATCTCATCGTCGTCGAGGTTGTAGTTTTCAAGATGGCGCATCTTGTACTTGACCAAGAGGTGGTAGATGGCCTTTTCCCAAGTTTTTCTAGAAGCGGGTCAGCGATCGCTCCGTGCTGTTACCGCGAAACTTACTCTCTGCTCATCAAGGCCTCGATAATGGCCTCATCCGGTGCCCCGTGCCAAAGGGTCTTCAAGTTGCCCAAGATATCGGGATCGATATCCTTTTCACTATTGACGGGGCGTTCCACTTCGTCCAGACTCGGCGGCGAGACCAGCGGTCGTCCGGGGATCTCTCTGACTGCTTGGCTCGTAAACCACTTGTGCGACAAGATTTCGGGCATCTACAAACGGAATCAGTAAAGGCTTCACTCGCGCACAAGACACTCACGGTGATCCTCTTCTTGGGATCCTTTTCTAGCATCCGGAAAAGCAAATCCCTGACGGGGCCCTGAACCTCCTCGGGCATATCAAAGATCCCGGTTTTAACTTTGAGCAACAAGACGCGAATGTTGTCATCGTCAAAAGGCAAACGACCGGTGATCAGTGCGAAAAGGATGATACCGCACGACCAAATGTCGGAGCAGGATCCATGATATGCTTGGCCCTGTCGGTGGCGTCAGAGAGTGTGGAATGAGATTCCGATGCGTAACTCACAGCAACGATCTCGGGACTGGCATAATGCGGACTGCCGCAACTCGTCTCCAACATCTTCTCCCCGGCCTCCCACGCGGCCATTCCGAAATCCGCCACCTTGATATTCTTATCCTTGTCCAGCAGCAGATTTTCGGGCTTCAAGTCGCGATGACAAATGTTGAAGCGATGGCAATAGTCAACGGCGTGAATGATTTGTTGGAAGTAGTGCAGCGCTTCGGTTTCGGGGAGGCGACCGCGCTTGACGAGGTAGTCGAAGAGTTCACCTCCCGGGACGTATTCCATGATCAGGTAGCTACAAAGATGTCAGCACCCTGCGCCAACCCACACGATATCCACTCACAGCTCTCCACTCGTCTCCCACACATCGTACAGATTAAGAACATTCGGATGATCAATCAACTTCATGATCACAATCTCCCTCTCAATGCCCAGGAGCACCTTGTCCGCTCGCGCGCCGGCCTCGGACATGGACATGCGCGAGTTGAGGATGAGCCCCTTGGGCACGATCTTGATCGCGGCGTACTTTCCCGTGACCGAGTGTTTGGCAATCTTGACGCGACCTGTTGCGGGAGTTCAGTACAGGCGAAGCGCAGCGATAGCGGAGAACTTACCAGAGCTGCCCTTGCCGATCGTTCGTCCTATCCTCCACTGGCCAATCATCTTGGCGTCCTCCCTCGTCGCACCCGAGGTCGAGGAGAGCCGCTTCGACTTGTCGGAACGGTGCTGATGTTTTGAACTGGAAGGTTCAGGCTGGGCCGGCCGACGACCGCTCGAGGTCGCTTGTGGTTGCGGGTCCATGGCTGGTATGTATGTATTCGATGGCCGTGTGTATATGCGTGTTTTGGAATTTGACACGGCTTTGGATTGATGGCGAGGGTATGGATATCGAAGGATTCTGGGTTCTGGGCGTGCGGGCGAAACAAATGAAGGTGAATCAGGTAACGAATGTGTTGTAGTTGGACAAGAGAAACAAGTCGAACGCGGTCAAGCCATTGACGGTGGTGAGTGATATCTGTCGAATGCGGTGACGATGCTTGTCAAAGACGTCGAAAGGAACGACGGCTCGATACGGCGCGACAACAAAAAGGACCCTTTCCTTTCCCTGGCGTGACGTGCGTTTCAGCTGTGACTTCGACGAGGGCGTTCCACACCGTTTGATGGAAGACGGTGGATGGCCCGGACCGAGAGGACGACGCGAGGAATCGAAGCCGCCGGAACGATGAGGACGGGTATAGGAGTGTGGTGTAAAACTTGTGCACCACCGCTTGACGACGAACTGGAACCTGGATGGCCTTGGCTGCGACGAGGATGGGATAGGCTGGCGTTCCGTCACCCCTGGCCGGGCTAAGCGACCGCGTCAGATGGGACAGGCAATAATCAAAACAAACCCGTGTAAACACACGCAGGCGGATGCAGATCAGATGCCTTTGCGCGTTTGAGTCCGGAAGTGCCTGGCTGCATCGGAGGATCGACGGCTGCAGCGGGGGATTGTCGTGCGGGTCATCGTCAGGACGCCCGCTTCATTATCAAGCCAGCTCGTCATATGGCCTCGTGGGGAAAGGGCAGGGGAATAGTGATACCATAGCGGAGGCAGCTGCGGAGGCCTTGCAGGTCATCACTGATTCATCCCACGGCGAAAGGCCGATATCTCATGCTCGCATTACGTTCCAGAGAGCGTTGCAAAGTACCCACCACGGTTCCGCGATCACGTCTGTGATCACTCATCGCCGCCTTTGGGCGTAACTTCAGATGAACTCAAGACACATTCTGATTGGATCGGTTTGATTTCTTGCTACAAGTATCGTCACACCTCGCCACCTAGATGTTCTCCATCTCGGCATCATCCACAGAGACAAAGTCGCGCTCCGGGTTATGCACCGACTCCATGGCGTCGAGCGCGTCCTGCGCGTCGGCAATGACCTTGTCTTCTTCGAGCTAGGAAGCGCCGCATCAGCATCCCACCGTCAGCTCGCAGAATCATTACTCACCTGCTCCACCCTCGCCAGCAACTCCTTGCGTCGATCGGCAAGCTCGGCATATCGCGCCTGCAGATCTCGCTCCCTCCTCTCCAGCCTCTCGACTTCTTCCCTTTTCTGCTCAATTCGCACCGGCGCCGCCGCCTCTTCCTGGTGCTTGAGCATCACAAACGAATCATAGTCCTTCTTTTGCTGTCGCAGGGCCTCGGCAGCGGCGACGATCCTCGCCCGAAGCTTGCCATTGATCATCTGGTATCCGCCGAGCTGTTTCCCGAGTTTCTTCTCCGCCTTGACGGCCTTGGCGCTCTCGGCGATCATGCGTTCGCGCATGTGGTCGAGTCGGTACGCCAGCCCGGCCTCCTTGTCCTCGGGCGTGACGGCATCGGCATCGGCCCATGCCTCGGTCTTGGCAGAGTAGACGAGGTCGGCCTTTTCGATTGACCATCCGCTCCTCATGAATGCCTCGTCTTCACGCGCCGTCGCATAGATGGCCTGCTTGAGTTGCGCGTCGCTCGCACCCGGCAAGTCGAGCCCCTGCGCAAGCTCTTTATGGATCTCGGCACGCGCGGCATCAACGTACTCGTCCTCGGGCACCTCGTACTGCGACGCGGTCCCGCTCGGAATATTCGACCCGGGTAAGGGATGGCTGATCGCATCGTGCAACATGAGCTGCGCAAGCTCGTAATCCACCAATTGATCGACCTCGGACATTTCCGCCGACCGAAGCGCCCGCGTAGTGGCCTCAAGATCGTCGACGAGTCGCTGCAGGTTGACACGAACGGGCCGCGGAAGATCGAGTTTGACAACGGCGCTGCGTCGCGCGAGGGCCTTGCGTTCGGCCTCTTCCCGCTCCGCCTTCAGTCGCGCATCCCGCTCCGCAGCATCCTCCTCGCGCATCTGCACCTGCTCCTCATCCGCCTCGAGATCCTCGGGCTCGTCAAACTCGAAATTGTTCTCAGGCGCCGGCAGACTGGCGAACCCGGCACGAAGGGACCGCTTGTGCTGCTGCTCCTTGAGCCTGACATCCCTCGGCGTGGCACCGTACGCCGACGCATCGTCGCGATTGATGCTAAGATCATCACGCATCGGCGTCCGCAACGGTGTCTCATTATACGCAGCGCCGCCCATCTCGCTTCGCGGCGTCGCCGAGACATCCCGCCCGGCGTCCCGTCGGAAGGGCGTCGCGAGCGGATTCGGCGTCGCCGAAACTTGATGACGAGGCGTGGCGCCTTCAAAGCCCGTTCCGTCGGCCATCGGGCCGCGCATCGGTGTGTTTTCGTCGCCGAGTAAGGGCGTCTGCTGAACGGTCATGTTGAGCAGGTTGCGAGCCTCGGCCATGACGTTGTCCTCTGCGGCGGGTCAGCAAAGACCGGGCAACAACGCCCGCGCGCGCAACTCACCGACATTCGCCGTCCTCGGCGTTCGCGCCGTCATTGCCCCCTTCATCGGATCATACTCGCCAATCAACCTTTCACTCGCCTCGCCCGCAGCCCCACCCCCGCTGATCAGCTCTCTGGTCGCCTGCCCGCTCCTGCCAATCTTGACGATATCCTCCAACTCGGCCTCGCCCACCTGCGGCTGCGGTAAATTGAGCCTTCGTCGCTTGATGACTTGCTCGGCCTCCTTGAGCTTTTGCAGCTGCGCCTCGCGCGCCGCGATAAACTGCGCATTCTGCGATTTCCCGTCCTTTTCCTTTTTCTGACGCTTCTTCTTTTCATCGCCGTCCTCCATATCCATCCGTCGCTTGCCCTCGGCCTGCCTCAACGACTGCTCGACGGGCGCATCATACTGCTTTGTCTTTTCCTCGGACGTATCGTAGAACCCTGGCACGGGCTGCTTGTTGAACGGAATATCGGCATTATAGTCCATGCCGCCCTTTTTATTCTTGTGTCGAACAATGATCCCGGCCGCCTTGAGTTCACGCTTCTTTTGCAGCGCGGCGAGTCGACGTGCCTCTTCGAGCTGCCTCTCTCGGGCCTTGCGCTTGGCCTTTTTGCCCTGCGTATTGGCGAGACGGGCTCGCGCCTCGGAAAGCATTTCCTTTTCTGCGAGGCATAAGCGATGAAATCATTTCGAGAAACGCCAAGAGACTTACCATCCTCATCCATATCCACGGGATCCGGCCTCGCCGCTTTGGTCTCCTGATCGACATCGACCTCACCAGGCCTCAACCGCTTCGCATCATCCATCACCGCCGGCCCAGCCTCCCCTCCCGGCCCACCCAACCCCATCTCCTCACTCTCCCTCTGCTCGGCATCATCCAAGAGCTTTTGATACCTCTCCAAACACTGCGTCGCCGTTCGGCCAACGATGGGCGCGATCGTACGCCATTGCGTCGGCATCAGCTTGGCGAGGTGTAGCAGCTTTTCATCCTCGGTCTTGGACCATTCGACTTTTTTGATGGACGGATCGAGCCATTCGTACCACCGGGCTTTGCATTGTTTCGGCGTCTTCCTGACGAGCAGGGACGAGATACGTGCCCATTGCTGCGGGAGTGTTAGGATGTGCATCACGGTGATTCGCGGGGGACTCACGTTCTTGCCGTACTTTGAGATGGCAGCTTTGAGGATCTCGTCCTCTGTATTACGCCATACGCCTCCCTTGATAATGATTCGGACCATGGTGGGCGTTTTGAGTTCGTCGAAGAAGAGGCGATACCTCGCCCGACGACGCCCGCCATCACTTGATGACCCAGCCACAGTCACGGCCTCGCCCTCCGCGACTCATACGAAACGAATGACGTGTCATTTCTCGATCGCTCAGCAGTCAAACGTCATCACAGGAGCCTGCTTAATTAATTCACGACTGACTTTCCTCCCGCCCAGCCCACCTACAACACTCATCCCGGTCCCTATCGCCATGGACATCCCCGCAGACTCGGTACCCACAGAGCTCAAGCCCACATGCGAGCAAATCCTCCGTCGAGCACGCGAACTGCGCAAGGCAGATCCGATCATGTCCTACTGGTGCAAGTCCCTCGCTTCTCCCCTTCCCCCCCCCCCTCATCAATCGCTGACTGCACCATCATTCCTCACAGGCTGTTTCTCCGCAGCATCAGCAAGCATGAAACTCGCCACGAAAAGATCCCACGAGGCAAATAAATTCCTCATGCACCTTCTCGACGTGCTCGAATCCGTACGCGCTTCTACCTTCTCCAATCACCCCACTAACCCTTCCGCAGATGAAATCATCCCTCCTCGATCCCAGCTCGTCCGTCGAGCACGCAACAATCACCGACGAAGCCGCCGGGTCCGCGTACGTCGAGAACTTTGCCATCAAGGTTTTCCTCCAGGCGGACGACGAAGATCGTGCCGGAAAGGCTAGCAAGTGTGTCAGCCCCTCCTCGCTCCTTGTCCACCAGACGGCTGACACACATCATAGAGCCACCATCCGGAAATTCGTCGTCGCTGCGCAATTCATGGACGTCCTTCGCTGCTTCGACCCCCCCAACGGAATGCGCGACGAGGTAAACCCCGGCGCTCCTCAACTTCCCCTTACGAGAAACTAATTCGGTACTTCACAGCTCGAGCAGAAACAACAGTACGCACGATGGAAGGCGGCGGATATTGCAAAGGCGTTGAAAGAGGGTCGCAGGCCGACGCCGGGGCCGCGTGAGTGATACTCTGTGCATGGTGGGCGATGGCTGATGGTTCCCGCAGCGGGTGGCGAGGAGGAAGAGGAAGGAAAAGAGGAAGAGCCAGTAAGAGAGGAAGAAACGGTCACGTCGCACGTCCAAGGATCCCCGTCGAATACGCTTCCTCGACTACCGGATCTTCCGTCATCGCCGCCAGAAACCCACCAATCCACATCCGACCCTTCGTTCCCCTCCTTGCCGACGCACGACGGTGCACCACAAGACTCGTGGAGCACCGTCGTAACACCCGGCACCACCCAATCTCCAGACCCCGAGACCGCATTCCACCTTCCCTCGCCCCCTCCTCCACCACCAACCGACCACCCGCTCCCACGCCGCGCATCCGGCGGCCTCCGACGCACGAGCACAAGCAGCGAGAAAAAGGGTGTCCGTTTCGCCGGGATGGATGGCGCGCCGACGAGCCCCCGTGCGAGTGTCGTTAGCTTGGATTCGTATGTCGTGCCGGATGGCCCGCCGCCGAGTGCGTTTGAGCCGCCGGAAATGGAGTCTTCCGGGGCAGATGATGATGCGGTGGTGGATCTAGCCACGACGCCTTTGGTCGTCCCATCAGCGCCTCTACTTCCATCAGCACCGCCGCCATCGGCCAACCCGCAACCGCCACCGACCGCGCCGCCCGCCTACCCCGAGACGCTCGATCCGAAATCCCTCGAGCGATGCCAAAAGCACGCGCGGTGGGCCATCTCCGCACTCGACTATGAGGACCTCGAGACGGCGCGGAAAGAGCTGAGGCTTGCGTTGGATCTGGTCGAGGGGCGGTCGAGCGGTCGATGAAGGATATTTGAGGAGTGTGAGATGGGCGTTGTTGTAGGTTGTACCTGGGTTCGATTGATGAGATTTCGTTATGCATGTTCACCGTGGTTAGTTATGATCAAGTCACGGCCTTTTGTCGTTTGGCGAAATGACAAAAGCGCGGTTTGAAATAATCGTCAATGACCGAGTGTACAGCATTCGCAGTATTTAACTCAGAGTTGCCAAGCTTATCGCAACTGGTCTACAGTATTGAATTCCCAGCGTAAAGACATTGATTCAACTCTGTCGAGTCTTACACTCATCGCACTAAGGAAACTTGTCGATATCTGACTCAAATGCCTTGCAAGATATCTATGAGGAAATTTGGCGAGGCCCTTGCGGAACGAAACCGCTGGGCGTATACAAAGCAGTTGAGCATAACTCTGGGAGTCCCGCCTCCACAGAACAAATGGCGGCGCAGTGAATTCTATCCGCCAACCAGGGAGCTATTTGACAAGAGGCTTGTGGCCGATTGATGGCAAGCGTATTGGACACACTTGCCCCCTTTGGCTTGGGCTCTATACGTTCGCGGTGACTCCTTTATGGCTTCCGTTCCGAGACCCAGAGGGGACTAAGAAATACGACTGGGTGGATCCCACAATCTACTCTTCCCACCAGTGGGCATGTTCAGAATGAGGTACGAACCAGAAGAGTTACCTGAAGGCTGAAAGCCGAGGTGGCCGATGGCGAAAGAGGCGACCGCATTAGCTACCGCACTCAGTCGCGACCTGATGACGAGGCCGCGAATTGGCGGCGGCCGAATTGACGCGGCGGATTGATTCGAGCGAGTCGACTAGGGCCTTCTTACAGTAATAACATCCCCCAACGTCTTCCTCTGCTCATCCCGACATTCCCCAATGCCCGCCATGTTCCACTCCGCCCTTCGTACGATGGCACCCGCCATTCCCGCCCTCCGCGCGTTCTCAACCACCGTAACGCTGCTCAAGACTCTGACATCCGCCCAGATCGCAGCCAGTACGTCTCCTGCCTCCCCTCAAGCACATCACTCACTAACACCCCAATCACAGAGGCCAAATCCCTGGGTCTCGCCCCGCCGCCCAAGACGCCCATGGGACCGTACTCTGAATTCTTCCGAGAGCTGTATCCGACGATTCGGGGTGATCATCTGCGTGAGGACGGAAAGATTGACAGCCACGAGGTCGCGCGTGTTGCCGGCGCGCGGTGGAACGCCTTGTCCGCCGAGGACCGCAAGGCATGTCCTCTCCTTGTTGACACTCTATCGTACTGACTCGTCGCAGAAATACAACGAAGCCGCCAAACGCGCAACGGAAAAGTACAAGTCAGACTACAAGCGCTACTACGAGTCCCTGCCCGCCGGCGCCGCCGAAGACCTCGGCCTCACCGCTCCGGGCACCAAATCGCTCTCCGCCTCGGCACGCAATGCCGCCGCCCGTAAAGCGCGCGGCGAGCCCGCCAAGCCGCAGGGCAGTTTCTTTGTCTTTTTGCATGATTTCCGCAAGAGCGATGAGCTGAGGCAGATGATGGAGCGGGATGGGGTCGAGAATGGCGCTGCGGTGTATACCGCCAAGAAGGCCGGGGAGAAATGGGCGGTCATGAGCGAGGAGGAGAAGCAGGTGAGTTGCCGTCTGCGTTGATAGGGTGACTGCTGACGCCTTGCAGCAATGGGTGAACAAGAGTAATGAGCAAAAGCAGACGTATGCCGAATGGAAGGGCAAGCAGGCTTGAGCGCAAGCAGGCTTGAGCGATAAAGCCCTGGGCCGATTGTATAGCCTCCTCTACGAATAATCCAAACCTACGCGTTTCACTGTTCCTTTTTGGCCAACAACGGACGCACAGCCTCGTGCCACTGCTGATCCCAAGTGTTCCACTGCCTTCCTGCATTATCAGCTTCGAAATACGACCGAAGCTTTTGCAGATCCTGCGCATCCGGGAAGCCTCGCAAGGTGTCCTGAAAGGCTTTAGCTCAATACGCAAACTGTAGGATTCGACGTACAGCAAGTTGCCGCGCGAGTTCCGCAGCGGAATTAAAGATCCGCCCATTCTTCCCCTCCTTGACCAACTCGCCAATACTACGCCCATCAGCCTTGATCTCCTCGGCTCACAACCGCACTCACCATTGGAACCCCCTCGCCAACACAGGCACCCCACACCCAAACAAATCGACCACCTTCATCGGTAAATCCAGTCCACTGCTACTCGAATGCAAACACACTCCTACATCCGCCGCGCCGAGGAAGACCGGGTAATCACGCATCGCAAGCCACGTCGTCCGCGCCGTCACGTTCTTCCACCTTGCTGTCCTCTCACGCTCGGCAACGGCATCCATAAAGTCGCGCTGCAATGCCCCGCCTTTACCCGACACGAGCACCACGAGCGGGGGCCTTGACTCGTCAGCGGCGTATTCGTCGAGCGCCGAGAGGAGAACGCCAAAGTCTTCGTCGGGCGTCCAGCTTGTCGACGAAACGACGAGCACAGGGCGTCCGGGACGCATGCGGATGATTCCTTCGGGATCTTGAATCGTGAGCAGGTCCCCGCGTGCCACTGCCGCGGGAAGCGGCGGCTCGAGCGTGGGTATGAGCCGGGCAAAAAGCTGTCCTCGCGTGAGCGACACGTCTTCCCCCAGAAGGTTGAATCGGAAGACGCACCTCGTGGATTTCCTCGGGCGTGCTGCGCCGAAAGTGTTCCGGCGGACGATCATGCAGGACGACCTTGTCGCCTCTTCCTCGCCATCAGTAGACTTGCGCGCTCTGGTTGAGGAAGACAGTGGCACGTACAGGAGGTTCCAGTTCTTCAAGAGGACTTGCTTCATCGCATCGGTCACGAAGAGATGAGCATACGCACGCTTTCCAAAGGTCCGTTCAAGCCTGCCGGATCATCAGTTCTTCAAATTGAAACAAAGAGCGGGAAAAATCAAAACGTACCACCTCGCCATCCGCACGAGTACATGCCCCGGCCCAAGCTTGAGCGCCAGGATACTGTACCCCGTATTATGCCAGTCGATGAAGAGTTTGCTACCCCTCACGAACGAAACGAGTTGTGCGATGGCGATCGTCGGAATCGACGGCGGGTTCTGTCTCCCCGATGAGCTTTCTGCATTACCAAAAGGCAAAGACAAACGGCGTACCTGGACGAGTAAGACCTCTGCGCCGAGTCCGCGTGGGTAGGTCATCAAGATCCTGAGCATGCCGTAAACCTGGAAAAGTACTTTGAGAGGCCCCGCAACTAGGAACGGAAGGCGCATCGTCTCGAGCGGTCTTGGAGGCGGGGGGATATAGTGGACCATTACGGCCGGTGACGATTCGAGCGATGCCAAGGGCGGAGTTCCTATGCCAGCATCAATAATCTTCCTGATGAAAAGGACAGAAAGGAAGGGAGGCGCACCTTGGTATCCCACGAGCGTTACTTGGTATCCCTCGCGCATAAGACTTTGCGCATGATACATCATGCGTGGACTGCGGCCGACATCGCCGAGAACGAGGACCACCGCGGTCTTGCGTTTTGTTCGTGGACGGTGGTGTCGTGCAAGGTGGTATGCCAGGAGGGAAGTCGATGGAAGCAGCAAGAGAGCGAGGATGAGGAGTTGGGTGAGCATCGTTGCCCACGCTGTCGTCGCAAGTCGGTGACTCAGCCCAGAAATTCCGGCCAGATAACGTACCTCTGTCCATGTCTCGCTCGGTGGAGGCCCGGTCATTTGCTTCCGGATAGGAGGCGTCACGTGACTGCAGAGATTTCGAGCGACAAGGCGACATGTTTCATGATTCCATGGGTGTCGGGTCGTGAATTCTGTCAGTTTTCATCAGCTATCATGTCCGCCGATACCATCACCGTCCCCAAGAAGGAGAAGAAGGAAAAGAAGGAGAAAAAGGACAAGAAGAAGCGGACGATTGATCAAGTGACGGACGGCAAGGAGGAAACCAAGGAGGAAAAGAAGGCACGCAAGGCTGCCAAGAAAGCCGTGAGTTCCCTACATCTCGATGCATACCGATGAGCTGAGAATGATCCAGAAAAAGGAAGCCGCTGCCTCCGCCGCAGCATCCACAGCCGAACCCGCTCCTACTTCCGCTCCGACATCATCTTCTCCCCCCGCGCCCTCCCTCGACGCCGCCCTCGCCTCCCAATCCGAAAGCGACGCATTCCTCGCAACCCACTCCATCACCCTCAAACCCACCCCTTACCGCCTCCTCCTCTCCCTCGCCTCCTTACCTATCAACCCTTCATTCGCACCCTACCTCGCTTCATACACCTCCCCGACGCCCATCCAGGCAGCCAGTTGGCCCCGCCTCTTCGCTGGTGACGACGTCATCGGTATCGCCGAAACCGGCTCCGGCAAAACCCTCACGTTCGGCTTACCGGGTCTTCAACTGCTGACGACCTTGCCAAAGAGCATCCCCGCCGTCAAGGGTAAAGGCAAGGGCCACACGAATCCCATCCAGCTGCTCGTGCTCGCGCCTACGCGAGAACTCGCGTTGCAGACGTACGATACCGTTTCCGCGCTCGGAAAGCACGTGGGGATCGATGCCGTGTGCCTGTTTGGTGGGATGTCGCGGGATGAGCAGGTCAGGCAGGTCAGGCAGAAGGATGTGCGTGTGGTGGTGGGCACGCCGGGGAGGATATTGGATCTCGCCAATAGCGGGGACGTTGATTTCTCAAAGTGAGTCGACCGTTCTGCCATCCTCGATGGCTCTAACGACCGATCCACGTCAGCGTGAAATACCTCGTCCTTGATGAAGCCGATCGAATGCTCGACCAGGGATTCGAGAATGATATCCGACAGATCATCGGCTTCTGCCCGTCCAAGGAACAAGGCAGGCAGACCGTCATGTGTAGGTCTGCGTCTTCTTCAAACGTCCATCGCTTACGCTGCCCCTCAGTCTCCGCTACATGGCCAGAATCCGTTCGTCGTCTCGCGAGCACCTTCCTGCACAAGCCTGTGCACATCACCGTCGGCAGTGACGAGCTGACGGCCAACAAGAGGATCACTCAGGGTGCGTCACACGCCGCGACAGGAGACAAAACGTGCTCATCGGTTCCCCGACAGTTGTCGAAGTGTTTGAAAACACGCGCGAAAAGGAAGGCCGTCTCCTTGGCCACCTCCGCGATTTCTTCAAATCCTTCCCCAAATCCTCGCCCGTGCCCGCGCGAATCCTCGTCTTTGCGCTGTACAAAAAGGAAGCGACGCGTCTCGAGCAGACGATCAAGCGCGCCGGGTACAAGGTTGCCGGCCTGCATGGTGATTTGGGACAGGACGCGCGGATCCGCGCCTTGAATAGTTTGAAGGACGGGAGCGTGAATGTGCTTGTGGCGACGGATGTGGCGGCACGGGGTCTTGATATTCCGAGCGTGCAGTTGGTCATCAATGTGACGTTCCCGCTGACGACTGGTGAGTGCCCTTTCTCCTGCCCAATGACTCGGCTCGGGTCACTGACGCTCGCTCCGCCCACAGAGGACTACGTCCACCGAATCGGTCGAACAGGCCGCGCCGGTCTCTCCGGCAAAGCCATCACCTTTTACACGGGCGAAGCGCACGAGAAATCCCTCGCCGGGGAATTCAAGCGTGTCCTCCGGGACGCCGGGGTGGAGATCCCCGAGGCGCTGGCGCAGATGAGCGGGACGATCAAGAAGAAGGAGCATGGGAGTTATGGGGCGTTTTACAAGGATACGAGTGATGCGCCTGCTGCCAAGAAGATTCGGTTTGATTAGTAGGGCCGGGCGGCGAGGGGATGTTGTATTTAGATGGGATTCGCATGATATACTCGGTGTAGAGTACGGTTCAGCGGTGGCGAGGTGCGCCCGCGTCATCCGGCATGGAAACGCGGGGGACCGTCAAGTTGACGCAAGCATACAGCATGTTAGTCAGTCATGGCCGTGCCAGACAGTGGCTGAACGTCTATCGTCCCGACCCATCCAGCCATGGCGAGCATCAATCCCATCACAGCCCTCGCGCGGCAATCCTTCGAACGCGCCTTTCGGTCCGCTCGAATTACCCCATCCGCAGCACTCCTGCGCAGCCGGTATGCTGTCCCGGCGCGAACATTCCAGACGTGTCTGCCTCGTCGTTCCCCTTCCTCGGCCGCAGCAGCGACCACTGTTCAGCCGCAGGCGGAATCCGTGCCTGAAAAGGTCGTTCTGCCCGAGATCCGGGGCGATGAGCACAAGGTCTCGATCCGTTGGCAGGACGGCAGGGTGTCGAAATTGTACGTCATGCAGGGACAGCTCATCGTCGGACAGCGCACTGACATTGTTCACACGTAAGCCATAACAAGTACCTGTTCGACCACTGCAGATGCCCCAAGTGTTTTCACTCCGCAACAAAGCAGAGACTCAAGCAGCTCTCCGAGGTAAGTCCGTTATATCAGGCCATCTCTCGAAACCCCGCTTATCCCACCCGCAGATCCCGTCGGATATTCAAGCAACGTCGGTCTCGCCCTCACCGACCGGAGTGACAATAACATGCAAGTCTCATTCCCCTTGGAGCATTAGCGCTGACTATCCACATCAGGGTCAACCGCTGACGCACACACATCCACCTTTCCATGGTCGTTCCTCCAATCGGCCTCATACGATCCGCCACTACAGCCACTCAAGAAGTCTGAAGAGTACGTTCTTCGCGAAGAAACGTCTGTTCCGTGCTCACCCGTGTCACAGCAAGATCCTCTGGAACTCGAGCATCGCAAAGTCCCCGCCGATCGTCGAGTATGCGAGTCTCGTGCCGTCGGCGTCCGTCACAGAGGCGCAAGCAGAGCGAGGCGTGCTGAGGTGGCTCACCAAAGTCGTACGTTGACCCTTTCGTGTTCATCACCACCGACATCTGACCCGTCCGACAGCACGAATTCGGATTCTGTTTCGTGTCCGGCGTGCCGACGACGCCGGAGGATACCGAGGCGTTGATTCGGCGGATAGGTAACATCCGGGAAACGCATTGTGAGTCTACGTCTCGACGAGTTTCGCAAGGGGACTCATGCCTTGCAGATGGCGGGTTCTGGGACTTTACGGCGGATCTCAAGCACGGGGATATGGCGTATACCAACGAGCCGTTGCCTGCGCATACGGATAACACCTATTTCGTGAGTTGTTCGGCATTTCCGATTGGGAACCGAACCTCATTCGCCCGCGCAGACCGATCCCTCGGGTTTGCAGATTTTCCACCTCCTGTCGCATCCTCCACCAGGCAAGGGCGGCGCCTCTCTCCTCGTCGACGCCTTCTACGCCGCCTCCATCCTCGAGGCACTCCACCCTTCGGCATACGCCACGCTCTCCCGCCTCGCCGTGCCCACACACGCTTCGGGCTCCGAAGGCACCCTCCTGCGGCCGCTCGCGCGGCCCGTGTTCACGCACGACGCCGTCACGGGTGAACTCGTTCAAGTACGCTGGAACAACGAGGACCGGGGCGTGCTAGGGCGCGGATGGCGCGCCGAAGACGTCGAGGCGTGGTACGATGCCGCGGCCAAATGGGAGGAAGCCGTCAGGAGCGCCGACGCCGAGTATTGGGTCCAGCTGCGGCCGGGCACGATGGTCGTGATTGATAATTGGCGGGTCATGCATGGTCGGTCGACGTTTACGGGTGAGCGAAGGATGTGCGGGGCGTATGTCGGGCATGATGATTGGCATTCGAGGCTCGAGACGCTGCGGCGCAAGTTTGAGGATAAGCCGAAAGAGGAAGGCGCGCGACAGGAGCATGAGACGTGGAGTGTGGGATGGTAGCCGGCGGGATTTAAAATATCTACAACGCATCACTATACAACCATGTTCGCCATACAATAGAAAGTATACAACCCATTCGACTGTCTAGCCACTTTCATCATCGACATCGCCATCCATGCTTGGCCTGCGTCGCTCGCCAAAGCCCTTCATGCCTAGACGCGATCGGCCGGCCTGCTGCAGCCCGCGTACCATCGATGTCATGCCAAACGCCGATGTGCTCATCCCCGTCACGTCAGGCCTCTCTGTCCCATCCTTGTCCAACATTCGCACGCCGCGCACAGCCAGCGCCCCGCTCAGCCTCCGACAGACGCCATTCACACCGGCGCTCATCCCGGCCTTTCCCAGCGGTTTCCTGAGCCAGGTGAATCCCTCGACGGTCACGTCTTCCAAGTTGGGCGGCAGATTCCGAATGAGCGCCTCGATCAGTCGCTCGAATTGACCCGTGCTCGGTGGATGGGGGCCGTCCCGAAAGGCGGGCGCCGTCGACCATTTACTGATGCTGAGATGACGGAGCGAAAAGTGCTGCGAAGCAGTGAACGGCAGCCCGGGATCCTCGAATGTTTCCGTTGGTGGAAGGGTGTTTGAATCGAGGAATCGGAGCACCTGAAGACGCGGGCAAAGGGACAGCGTCTCGGAGGGAGGCGGGATCCGCAGTGGCGGCCAGTCTGTCGGCGCTCGCAGTGTCAAGCTGTGAAGCTTGGGCCCATGGACGCGTAAAAAGTCAATGGTTAAGTCTCCGGATTGATGGGCATAGCATGTCAAGTCCAAGTGTCGCAGCAACGGTAGACTGTCGCCTTGTTGAGAGAGCGCGCCGATAAAGAGCCCGCTCTTGACGCCATGTAGTGTCATTGATTCCAGGTGATGGAGCTCGAGCGGCGGCTGCGGGTGGTAAATGATGGACAATCCCGGATCAATGTCTCCGTATCCCTTGATGGAAACGTCCCGCAAGTTGGGAAAGGCCTTGAGGAAGCCAATCATCGAGTCCAAATCCGAGGTTGCAGATCCATTCTTGACCGGCGTCGGCTCGACGGCCTGAGTGAGCACAAGCCCATGAATAACCTTGATCCTGCTGCGACATGGCGCAGACTGCAACGCCCGCAACGTCGAAGGCGCCACGGGAATGCTCGCCGGAAGGATGAGCACCTCGAGGTGCGGTAAAAGCGGAAACAAGGTGTTCAAGCAGCCATTCAACCGGAGGCCGTTGCCGGCGAGACTATCCAGTCCACTTCGGGCCGATGCGAACTCGGCATCACGCGATGCCTGGCCTTGCGGTTCATCGAGGTGGGAAAGGTCGAGCACTTGCACGTATCGTCCTGGTGTACTGTATGGGATCCGCTTTAACGAGTCCCATCGGCTGTCGCCTTTAAGTACAGAGCTCGCAAAGGAGCATAGGCGGTCGACCGTGGGGAGATATGGCGAGGAATAGAGAACCTTTTCGAGGATTGGCTGGGTATACAGTGTCGTCAGCGTGATCGTTACCAGCAAAGAAATGCTCACCTTGGTCACCTTACTGAGCAGCAAAAACCCGCCGACAGCACCTTGACGGCTCCTCCACTGCCTCAACCTGTCATCGCCCAGCGCTTTCGGTGCGGCATCCCACGGCGGCATCGTTACATAACAGCGAAACACCTCTTCGAGCACATCCTCGGGAATGCGAAAGTCCTGCGAGGCCGCCGGCGTGGTTCCGGTCTTCAGGGACGAGTTCGGTCGGCATGCAGGCATGGCGATTAGGGTGGCCGGAGACGTAGGGCCTGCCGTCTGATGGGACGTTCCAAGTTGTCAACCGCGAATTGACTACTTTACCGTCGTCGATCCCGTTTCATCCCGCAATGACGAGGTCTCACTCGACGCCGATCGGGCAGCTTGGCTTCGGCGAATCCTCGGCGATATAGCCGTACTGTACGCAGGGATTCGCCACCGTTGTCATGCTCGTATGCAACATACGCCACATTCTGTGTTGCCCACCCGACAGTCTTCTTGTGAGCGGGACATGGCCTTCATGCGAGGTATCATATCTCTGCAACCACAGCTTGCTTGCCAATATCAAAGTTGCTGCTGAACCAGCCAACAGAGCTGGTCGAGCCGTCCTCGCATCATTGAGTACAGTCGCCAGAGACCAGCTCGTAGAACCCCCTCCGAGACGCGACCTGTGAGATGTTTTCTGACTTCACATCGTCCAATTCTTCTGTACAGGGGATTGTCCAAGTTGCCGAATTTGCCGTCATAGACTTCGTATCTGACACGAAGACTAGATCGTCGTTCGTGACTCAGGCGCGCCTAGACATCGAATCCTGTTTTCATCGACGCCTACAACAAACCCGAACTGCTCGTATTATATAGGCAACTGAGGGCCATCGGGTCTTCGCTTGTAACCTGATGGATGCCTCACACAATTCATTGAGAAATTCATCACGCACATCCAGTATAATCCGCGAGATCTCCCAGATGCTTGCGTTACCTCCATTATGTCGAGTTCCGCTACAGAATCTCTTGAAGTCAGCACAGCTGCACGTGCCCATGGCAACGATGCAAGCCCTCCCAATACCAAAGGCTCCGAACCCGACCCGAAGACACTGGACAAGCCCCCCGTTAACGCGTCCTACCTTCTCCCTATCATCTGGTACACATCCCCGAGCGGAATCGAGACCGTGAATACCATCGTCACGCCTTTCTGGATCTATGCCGGCTCAAACGGCGTGGTATACCGGCTTTCAAAGCGCACGGCCAGATATTGAAAACGCAGTCATTGTCAGGGTACGGCTATCACCCAGTCAGTCTCGCTGCTTCGAGCGATGGGAACATCCTCGTCATTGGGACCGACAAAGACGTCGTACGACTTGATCCAGTTTCGCTCGACATCATGTGGCCCTTCAAAACAGAGAATTATAGTGGCAAGGTGCAAGTCATGATTAGCCCTGATAATCAATCCACCTACGCTAGTACCGCAGGCGCCGTTTTCGCGCTGGACCTGAACGTGACAAAAAAGGGACAGCAGGCCATCGACACTGGAGGCCAGGAGTCGCGCATCGCGATTGACGCAAACGGCGCCCTTGTCGCGCTTGGGACATTCGGCAACACTGCAGTTTACACGGCTCCCAACCTCGAGCAAAGGCTGTGGATTACGAAGATGGACAACGGTTCTGGGCCAACGACAGTGCTGTTCAACGGGATGGCTCTTTACGTAGCGGACAGCGGTTTTATTTGGCAAATGGACGCTCTGCACGGCGGATCGCCTGTGCACACCGTCGAGGTCGGCCCAGAGGCTGGATACAAGGAGGCCCGCCTCGTGCTGGATGAAGCGAAACAGCGTCTCTACGTTGGCATTAACGGTTATGCCGGATCATACAGCGCCATCAATCTCGACAGACAGTACCTCATTTCGCTCCCTGAAAGTGGGTATAGCGTCACAGATGTCGTCTCGGACGGCAACTCCGGTATCTTCGCCAACAACGCAAGAGTATCCGTGGTAAATGGCAACGGTAGGGTGGCGGCGAGGAACGACTTGGACGGGTACGGGAATCGAAACACAAACCTGGCTCTGTTGGGAAACGATAGGGTGATTGCGAGTCCCGATGGGTATGTCGTTGGACTGCTCATGCTGGAGAAGCCTTGAAGCTGCCTAATAGGTGGGTCTCTTTGATTGATTTGATCTCTTGACTGTTGTAAGGAGGAGCGCTACAATCGATTTGATCACCTCTATCCGTGCTTGACCTTTCACGCCTTGTAATCGACCCATCAGAATCATGGCGATGCCCATCCTCGTCCCCGTATCCCCACTATCGGATCTAAGTATCGCTGCGAAAGAAGACTCTGCCAAGGCTGAGACAGGCGCGCTCTCCCTCATGCAACAACTCTCATTGACTGCTATGAATCACAGCAGTTTTGAGGATTCAACCCCTTGTTCCGCCTCCGCAGGCCGATCCAAGACTATCACATAAGACTGTCGATTTATCAACGGGCGATGGACTATTCGAGTCACCAGGCAAGCATCCTAGCGCCGGCTGCGAAGATGGGTGATAGCACCAGACGCATAGCTCGTTGAAGAATGGAGACAGGGATTTTATCATAGGCTCGATAAGGGCTTGTGATGAGGAGTGAAATTTCATAAGCGAGAGGAGATATATGCCACGGTGAAGAGACAATGCAAGAGAGGTTGCGGTGAGAGAGACTTGCGAATATGATGCCCTCGTGTGTTGCGGTTTTATATCAACTTACGTTACTATAGCGTGAAGGCATAGCGACCTTCGCTGGACACAAAGTTGAAATATGAGAAGACAGACCTTCCCGTCGCGAAGCGATTTCGTGAGATATAAACGGCGGGCGCAACCAGACACTCGTTCGTTGACAAGCGTGGTAGCATGTCTCGTTCCACCACTGCGACCATGGCACGGCGACAGTCGGAACCACAAGCACGAGACCACGGAAAGAGGGAGCGAATGAGAAGTATGCAATCGCCAAACCTGTACATATACCGCCTCCCGGATGGTTACAACTTTGATTTGAGGAGAGCGCACATCTTGCAAGCGACTTGTCGGCTCGTCTCACTTGCCTTGAATTGCTTTCACATTCCCTGTCCACCATTCCCACCAAGTGTCCGTCAACAGTCCGTCAAGTGATCCGCGACCCTCATTCCACCTTGCAGGGCCCTATCGACGCCGCGCTCAGATCAAGCCGGCGCAGCCCTGGACCATGGTAGTGATCTCGGTGGCCGTGTAGAATTTACCGCAAGTGGTGCTGCCGAATACCAGGATCAGTTCACTCTATACATTCCAGTGGACTCGAGCAGACTTACTTGGTAGCCAGACAAGCCGCAGCAGCTCCCGACGGAGACGACGCAACGAGCTTGGAAGTGCTCAGCAACGAGCTCAAGCAGACGTTGATTTGACCCTTGCAGACGGCATTGGTAGGCGGCAACGTAGCGGCAAAGGGCCTGAATTCCGGTGCGATCGTCTTTGAGTAACCGGGCCAGAGGGACTTGAACATGTTGGCGAGCGAAGCGAGCGACGTGCTCGCCTTGGTTTGCGCGATCAAGCCGCTGAGCGTGGCGTCCACATCAGTCGAAACGACGACGGTGTCTTTGGCGCTCTGAAACGCGATGGGGCATGATGCGGCGGTGTTGACGACGGCGGTATCGGTCATGTTTCGGTCAAAGGTACCGGGGATGGTGCTGGTGGTGGCCGGAGCGGAGCCCAAGGAGACACCGTTTGGAGCCATGGAGGCTGATGTGGTTCCATGGTCGAAGGAGACGGGTGCAGCGTTGGCGACGATGGCGACGATGGCGATGATTGAGGTGAGTCGGAAGAACATGACGGCGAGGGCTTGAGGATGGCCTTAAGGATAAGGGTTTGAGAATAGAAGAGGGGGACCGAGGGGGGGGGCAAGGACGAGCTTGGGGGGTTGGAGGTAGGAAGGGTGACCAAAACAGGACAGGAGAGCGGCGATGAGTATGTTTGACCTGCTTATATCTCTTCAAGACATTCAGAGCCGTCTATGCAGCCTGATAAGAATGCAAGATAGTCAGGAAAAACAACGGGTTTAAACCCCTACCTGCCATTAAGCGACACTGACAAATCAGCTTGCACTGTCATCATCAGCCTTAACCTTTCCGACTAAGTCTCATCGTCAGCGTATACCAAATTGCCACGGTCTCTCAAGGGTGGCGAATCACATGGCGGTTTCGCTGCATCGATACCGCACCTCTATGGATACGGTACAGTGTTCCATGAACCAAAGCCTGGATAAAGCACAGTACCGAGTCTGCTTTTCCGGCAGGGTAGCTCGAGGATTATGCTTCTTGAGAGCTGACACACGATTCGACGGATGTTCATGGATGTGACAAATACAATGAAGCCACCTACCGACTATTTCGGCGAACTTGGTCAGATCCAGACTTGAAGCGGCGGGCCATGAGGTCCCGTGCCTGTAATTGCTAGAAGGTTAGGTTACAAGCCAAAAGATGAGGTACGCCTCGAGTCTGGGCTCCCTAGTGCCTGGAGTTGGTAAAGACGGAAGAAATTAACATTCATGCGAACGACATGCGACGTCCATGGTATGCAGAGAGATGATATGGCAAAATGCCCCAGCAGGCCGCTCATTGCGCATTGCGCAGAAGAGGAGTATGTGTGGATGACGTCAATGCACAATGCAGATGATTTGAGGTTGAAGGGCGCCAGCATGCGGTAACATGACACTGGTCTTTGATAGGATGAATAAGCCCATCACCATCCATGACATAATTACTACTTTTGCGATTTTTGCCGATCTTCCGAAACGCTTTGCACTGTCCTGATCCTCGACGAAGCATCTCACTGGTCACGATGCTGCAACCACAGCGGGATGGACATCCTCGACGAACGCATGCGACCGAGTGACAACGAGAACGGTGCCATTGAGGCGAGACATGATTCGCAGATGACGTGCTGGCCCAGACTTTGTCAAGCGGTGAAGTGTGCGCCATGTTCCCTGTATGGTTGCAGATAATACTTCCGGGGGTATAACCGACTTTGTTTCCAACCAAGCTGCGTTTGCGATCCGCTTGAAGCGACCAGTTCGATCGACGTAAAGGCGACCGACACGCGACGCAGCGATATTGATGTTTCCCCGGAAGAGCACGCTGCAATTAAGATCCAGACGCAGACCTATGGAGCGCTCGGCTTGTTTGCGCTGAGGGATGTCGAGTCTGTCTGTCGGGGTGTCCTGTCGGAATTGCCGTTCTGTTCAGGTTCCGACAGTAAACATGGTCGAGATATATCCCGAGCTCGGGCGTCGGGAGCCACCTCGCTGAAGGTGTCCTTCCAGAGGTTGCCACGGACGAAATCCTACCCCTCCAAAACTGTGCTCCATGTCCTCGTCGCGCCGGGCCTGCCATCAACCGCACCCTCCCTCCTGGCGTCATCAAGCGCCACCAACGACTCGACACTCTCGGCCCGCCTGCGGTCCTGCGACTGCAGAACCCGCCGCCGCAAGTCGGCGTGATCGGCGTGATGGTGCGTGATGGGCTTGGTCACGATCGGGTGCGGTCGACTCGGTGTGCGACGGTCGACGATGTCTTTGTGATCTTGTACGTCCCGTGATGGGCCGTCACGTACGCCTTGTCCATTGCGCGGCTGCGGATCCCGTGCGTAGTCGTGATGCTGTTTCGGCCGAAGAAACTGCCGCGGATGGTCCGGATCCATCGGACGCTTGACGGATGTACCCGGCACGGCTCCCGCCTCGACCGTCTTCTCGGGCGAACTCGACGACGGGGTAGGAGCGCGCGCAGCATCGGCGCTATTCTCCCGCGATAGCCAGGACGAGCCGACCGGTTCCCTCTCGTCCTCCTCGTGCGAGATGCGCGGCGTGCCCGGCGCGGTGTTGACGGCTGATGCCGCCGTGCGCGAGGACGAAAAAGCGATGGTCGGGTGCGGGGTCGCGTGAAAGTCTTGAAGTTTGGCGAACAGTTGGTGTAGCTGCGAGACGCGTCAGCGCAAGGTTATGGCATCCCGCAGAGGGACCTACTTGTTCAATCATTTCATCCATGATGTGATCTTCCCGCTTCTCTTCGGCTTCGTCACGCGCTTGCTTTCCGTCCGACGGGGTCGTCTCCTTGCCGTCCTCACCACGTTCAGCCTCCCCCGCCTTGCCCTCAAATCCCTCCCCATCCATCCCGACCCCTTCCAACTTCATATGCAACGCCGCGATCCCCTCCTGCATGACCACCAACTCATCCATCCACCGATGCATCCGCCCGACAATCCGCTCATTCTCCCGCGCCTGCTCCTCGGGGCTCGTAAACAACTGCCTCCCGCGCGCGAGGTGCTCGTCATCCGCATTCCGCGGCGGCTTGAGCGCATCGAGGTCCGTCCAATCGCTGGAAGACGCCGAACCGGGCGCGACGATGTGGCCCGTAGGGTACGCACTCGTCGATGCCGTCGGGGGCCCGGAATCCGCCGGATGGTGTTCGAGAAGCGTTCCGTGGCGGGAGAGCAACGAATGCAACGACGTATTCGCGTGCCTCCGAAACTCGGCGCTGCGACGCGCGTCGGGGAACGGTGAATCGACAGCGGCGTCCATCCCGCTCGCGAGCTTTCCCAACTCATCCCTACCCCGCTGCACGTGATCCCGTCCCCCCGACTGCTCCCCATCGGACATGCCCTCGATCGTCGGCTCCCGATGCGTCGTCACGCGCTCGTCGATGGATCCGGGCGAGCGCGTGTACCGAGTTTCGGGCGAGGAAAAGTGCGTGTGCAGCGGGGCGAGGAGGGGTCGATGTGGGTCTTGGGTGGGTGCGTGGGTTGGAGCGCGCGATGCTGAGCGGCGGCGGAGCATTGGCTGGGCGCGGGGTGGGAGCGTTCATTCCCGGTGTGCACTGACTGACTGTCTACTGTGCTCATCCGAGGACGCGCATGATCAGCCAGCCCGCAGATCGCCGCCAGAGTTTGCTGTGGAAAATGGCTTTTTTCCCGCGCAAAAAGAGGATTAAAGGGATGGGCAATAGAGCCATTATTGGTTTGTCTCGATCAAGCCAGGGTCATCTCGGTACACTTACATCCACGAATGGAGCATACCGTACCGTACCGTACTGTCAACACGTACAACGTCTACAGCAAGACCACCATGAAGTAAGTCCCCCTACACACGACATCAACACAGCTGATCCTCTTCCCAGCGTCATCCGCGAAATCAACCGGATCAACGAACGCGAGCTCGAGCTCGGCGGGGACGGGACGAAAGCGAGTTGGCACGACGACTATAAAGGTGTGTCTCGTCTCCTTGACGCGAAACAAGTATGGCTGAACAACACACGGTAGATTCTGCATACGTCTTTGTCGGAGGATTACCCTTCGAGTTGACCGAAGGAGACGTCATCACCATCATGTCCCAGTCCGTAGCACCTCATCTCCTATCGTGTACACCGCACTGACCACCTCTACCCACAACGCGCGCCAGGTTCGGCGAAGTCGTAGATATCAACATGCCGCGCGACAAGGAGACCGGCAAGCCCAAAGGGTTTGCCTTTGTCATGTACGAGGACCAGCGGTCGACCGTGTTGGCCGTCGATAACTTGACGGGCGGCAAAGTCTTGGGCCGGACGATACGTGTAGGTTGGCTCATCAAATTGTCAGACGTCCGTTAACGGTGTTTTCCGCAGGTCGATCACGTCAAGGACTACAAGCAGCCCGGTAAGCGGAACGACGAAGGCGAATTCCAAGAACCGGATCAGCCGTCCATGAATGCCCTGCCGCCCGTCATCGGAGGTACGTCCCCCTCGTCCCTTACCCTAGACGCATCTGACACCGCTTTCCAGACTCGGACGGCTCCAGTTCATCCTCGGATGCCGCAGAGGAAGACGAAGAGGATCCCATGGCGGCGTACATCCGCGCCGAACGCAAGAAGCAGAAATCGAGTAAGCGGAAGCGGGAAAGGGGCGGCGAGGGGGAGCGCGAGAGTAAGGAGGAAAGAAGAGCACGGAAGGCCGCGAAGAAGGCCAGGAAAGCGGAGAAGAAGGCACGGGGTGAGCGCCCGCAGGATGAAGAGAAGCCACGCGTAAAACGTGAAGGGGAAGGATCCGAGGATGGGGACTGGAAACCGAGGATACGGGATACCTCGCGATCACGCTCACCCGGACGCACATCGTTCAAGCGCGAACCATCCCCGGAAGACATCAAGCCCTCGCGTGCCGACCTGTCGCGTTCCCAGCGGGAATCCCACGACGATCGTCGGCATGAAAGGCGGAGACGATCCGCGACGCCGCCTTTGGCTAGGGAGACGATCAAACGCGAGGAGCGTTCACCGAGACGAGAGGACAGGCCGCGGTATGACCGTCGGCGTGATGAGCCGCACCCGGAACGCTATAACTCGAGGGACAGGTACCGCGATCGTTCGCCGCGGCACGACGACCGTCCAGCCCGCGACCGTTCCCCACGTCGGGACGATCGCGGCTCCTCCTCACGCGACCACCCGTCTGCGCGTCATCGGACGGAACAAGACTGGCGTTCGGCGCGACACGACAATCCGCCGTCGGGCGCGGCGGAGGGGGATTACGCGAGTTGGCGCGGGAAGCGGGAGGTTGAGCGAGTGATGAGGCGCGTAGGGGGGGAGGCGAAGGAGAAGCGGTGGTAACGGAGGGCTGTAGCGGATTTCCGATCATCCGAATTCATGATGAATACGGCATTCTGGTCGTCTGCGTCAGAACATATATGGCTTGTGAGATGCCCTTTGCTACAGCAGACCTCTGGATATCGGTCATCGGAGGGGCAAGACCGACGTCTGCAGCGTTCATCTGCCTCGTGCGCTCGAATCCAGCACCATCAAGCTTGAATATCTGCATGCAGCCGACCGCAATGAGCCACGCCGGAATACACGCCCCGGTTACAACCCTTCGAACGCCGACAATCCCTCCCGTCGCCCTCCTTCAACCGCGAAATCCATCATCTCCTGCCATTTTCCCGCCCCTGTCCATCCCTCCTCTTGTTCTACGGCATTGCACGAAATCCAACAGAGAGAGTAGGGCAGAAACAGGTCGGCAAGATGTTCCGAACTCATCGCAGCCAAAGTATTGCAAGAGACGCGCCGTCGACTGTCCTGAAAGGCTGTACCCAGAAGTTGATCCAGTTCCTGCTTAAAGGTTGAGCTTCGTTCGTCGCCAGTGCCTTCGCTTGGCGTTGTACTGGATCTTGCTGTCAGTCTTGAGTCTGCGTGGGAGGACGCATTAGCTAAGGCAAAGCGGACGAGGTAAGGGGCAGAACGTACCGGAACCATTGGGGGATGGGTCGGTTCTGCCTGGAAGCCTTTGCGAGCCTCTGCTTGATTCGGAAAGTCTTTTGGGAAGGCTAGAAGGGAGGAATTAGCTCCGGAGATGATGGCGGCTTCACGTTGAACAACGGCGAGCAGTGGGCAGATGTATCGGACGGAAAGTTATGCGGTGTCGACGTTTTGCTTTGATGATGGTCTCGGCGCAGTTCCTTTGTTGATGACGGTCGCCTGAATATCTTCTCCTGCTATTCATCTAGTGTTCTCCCCAATCCTGCGTTGAACGGAGATCCTTCCCATCTTCATCATCATGCACATTCGCTTTCCCTGTGCTCTTTCACTCTCAACGTCATCCCAGGTCCCCGATCCTCTGAGCGTCTTCGGATAGCTGTCACCCATGTCGATGTCGCATTCCAAACGCAAAACGCCATCCTCATGGACCAATAACGGCGAGTCCCCGGATCCATCTGCCCGATGCCGCACCGTCGTTCCGTCCAAAAGCACCAACGCCCAAACGCTTACCATCTCGACGACTGGTTTCTTCTTGCTGAACTTGCTGGAGAAGACGTGAGACCGATGCTGAACCGAGAGTATTCTACCTTGTCCTCGCGGGCGCGTCGCGAAGACGGGGTCGAAAATCGTCGTCGTCGACGGTGTCTGCGCCATCGCCGACGGTGACAGGAGGTCACTGGGACGACTCTGGCCGAGACGGCTGGGAATGGCTTGCGACTGGACAGATAGAAGCGCGAGGATGCGCTTGAGTCCGGGAGATTGGAAAGAATGATTCAAACCTTGTTGTCTCCAGACTTTTGTGACTGAGTTCTCCCTCTTACAATTGCTTCGGATGGCCGCCAACGCTGTGGGAGCGTCTTGTATCTGACATTGACGGCGCTAAGGTACACAGGATCCTACTTATGCATTGGCGACCCTTCTACGATCTCTGGCACGGACTCGTGTGTTAAAAACACAACGTAAACCAGCATGCTGAAAATTAATTTGCTGTTATCGTGGAGAGGACTGCCTTTTCCGGATCCCCTGTGTTATTCGCACCAACTAATGTCTAAAAGGCATGTCGCCATGCGGGATAGAGTGCACGCAGTCGTGTCGATCTGCTTCACTGCTACGAGCTCCGGACAAAGCCATCGCGACTTGGACATCCGCCGCATTGGCGTGAAACTGCGCGCCAAGGCAGAGTTACAGTCTCAGGGCTAACAGCTAATCGTGCTATAGAATAACAGTCGTGCTTTAACATGTGCGCACAGCTTTGTAGTGTTTTGTGGGCTATCTGTGAAATGATCATCTGAAGGACTGCTGTACTGAGGTCTTGAGAGGTCTTCTCCGCCACCTTCTCCGCTTCTCCAGGATGCGACGGGGATGCAATGACGACTTTGCAGGCGCGGAAGCAGAGCAGGTGAAACACGATGAGCAAGCCATGCAATCGACGAGCAGTTAGAGCTTGTTGATCTCGTAGGTTTCCTGTCATGCTCGCCTGATCGCAACGCACACCGTTTCTGCCATCACTGATTCTCAACTAGAGCATCTCTCACCATCATGGCTGAATCACAGCAGACAGCCGACATCTCCGCTCTACCCATCGACAAGCAAATCGAACAGATCCTCCGCGGACGGCTGGACGTACAGGAGCTCGTGAGTCTATTGACACGCGACACAGGCAATGAACATTCGTTAACGCACGCTACTCCCCTCGTTGTCAGAAAATCACCGACATCTCGGCAAATTGCGGGAACTCGTTCTCGATAGTGGTCGTCTCCAAAGATTTCGAAAAGAAGGGAACGTTGGCGCGGCATAGACTCAGTGAGTGAAGATGCGAGCCCTTTACTTCCTATAGTCGCGAAACCCATATAATATTGCTTTCATAGTCAACGACATGCTTGCGGCGCAGATCAAGGCCCTCCATGCGTTCTCCCAGGTATGTCCCCGTCTCGTAAGGTCTTGACTTGAACTGACTCCCGACCCTCAGAAAACGTACACGCCGGCGCAATGGGAAGTCGAAAAGCAAAAGCTCGCGGCAACGGCATGAGGCGATAAAGTAATACAGCGGGTGTATCCGGGAATCTAGGATCCAGGTGATGAGGGTGAAGACGTGTTGTAGCATAGATCAATCGGTTGTGAGTCGGCCAGATCGACATAGAATGAGTATAGCGGTTTACTCTTGCGTTGAGGCAGAATGGGTATGGCGTGAGACGAAGCATGATGAGCGCAGCCTTACGTAGCAGTACCCGGGGCTAGGAATGCGGACGAGGCTCGTGGGGACCGCTGCGGTCGAATGTTCCGGGAAGATGGATTTAAACTGCACGACCAGACATAGGTTGGCGCGGCATATGAATGGCCAGTAGAACGAGGGAGCCCGCGTGACCAGTCTTGCGAATGTGCTCGCAATAGGCCAGAGATTTACTCATCCATTCACGCTTTGCGGCGGTCCAGCTTGAGAGATTTGGTCTCTTTGAAGATGGCTCGCGCTCAGACGTGCACAAGGAGATCACGCGATTTCGAATCCATTTAGACGTGACTGGACTATGCCTTCCAAGTCCAGTCAAAGCTCTCGTTGTCTCTCTGGCTACACACCAACGTATGGTAGACTGCGCAAGATTGCAAACTGATACATATCAAGATCGTCTCCGCGCCTTCAAGCGGGACAGACCCTCGATTACGCACAGCGACCCCAGCTGAGCATACTCTCACCACGATCTTTGCCATTCCCGGGGGCGCGGACTTTGGAAACACTGCCGCTCAAGCGAACAATACCGGGTCAGTCTTAGAGAGTGACTGGATATATCGCCGCAACGTATCTGGTTCCTGCCTCATATGAGCAGGGCAAAAAAAAAAGCCAATGGGTGACATTGTTGGGGGTGTTCTGATGGTTGTGAAGCCGTTCTCGTGAGGAACCCAAGCGCCCTGACAAAGTCCTCGCCGACTTCTCCTTGCCGAAACCGAGTTTCCTCCACGTGCGACGGTGTTCATGAGCTCAAAGCAACGGGGCCGGAGCGGTCACCCAACATGAAAAGTTCGCATGGAGAGATAAGGACATATGCAAGTTGATGTGATGCAAATACAAATGCTTGGATCCTGCAAAGGGAACAGCAGTATACTGCTAGAAAGTGACGATGTGTCGTCTCGGCGGAGCGCAAAGGCCGAACGGAGCAGCGACCTTGCGCTGGCCAATTGTCTTCGCATGCGGCGCGAAACCGATGTGCATCTCGAAGCGGTTTATGAAGAGTGCGGACTTCAGAAATGGTATTAACCAACCTGACCAACTATGTACGATATCACAACGATTAATATGTAATCGCGCTGGCTGCTTCTGGTGAGATATACCAATGCTTTCGCTCCCAGCCCGCAATGTTCCTGCATCGCGTGCATACTCGTCGGTCATTCTCGATGACCAACCAGTGGAAATGCTTGTCACTCGATTCGTCGCCGTAATCCAATTCCACAAACATTCACACCGCAGCTGGTCAGCTTGTCGGCACGGGATGGCTATGATGCGCGACAAGAATACCCTGTATCACCCGACAATTGCCTCTACAAATGGCTCCACTACGCCGCAGACGAACAGATCAGCGGAATTGCACCATGATAGCATCCTGCTAGCTATCCTGCTTCTGCCCCAGATGTGGTTGTCCCATGTTGACACTTCTCTTCCGGGTCGACTTCAGCTTCGATTGCCATATCTATGTATCACATGCGTCTCCCGCTTACCAATTCCTCATAACCCTTCGAGATATCCTCAGACATTCTGTGCAGCACTCTCCGACCCTCCCCGACTAAGAGACAGCTCTCGAAGCCGTTCTCAAGCATTCGCAAAGCCTAGACGCGTTAGACGCCCGCAGGGAACGTCAGAAGAAGCTGTCGGAGACGAACGCGTGTTTCAGCAACATCGAAAGCCCCACTTTTGCCGCCGCGACTTTCGGGTCTCGTCGTCGTCGTCGTCGTCGTCGTCATGGTTCCATCAGCTTTCTCTATCGTCTATAGCTATTTTTATTCGTCGACGGTTCCGCCAACCGGGCCGCAGCGACGTCAGAGCGGACACCAGCCGACGTCAGCTTTACAGTAATATCAAGGAAGAGATAAAGAATAATGCTATCGCTATCATATGGCCCATACGGGCTATGGTAAAGTCCATGAAAGAACGGCCAATATTGAACAAGAACGAATCCTTGGCTTGTCGCATTCTTGTATTATTGACTGCATAACGTCCGGATATTCGCCGCGTACCCTTCTTCGCATCGCCTTCTGCGAGCTCTTCTACTTTCTATTTGTTTGTGTTTCTCAGCAGCTCTCTCAATATTTTACCTTCGACCATATGGCTACTTCCACCTAGATCACAGAGCCTCCGCGTACATTCGACTGCACCCCCGATTGCTCGTTTCCATGCGCGTTAGAAACCCAATGTTGAGGATCGGAGCACTAGTGCAACCTATAGATCCGCTTGATTCGTTCTAGGAAGAACGAGCGGGCGAAGACATAGCTGAAGACGGTATCTCGAAGCTTAGAATATCTCGAGCTGTTCTGACTCGTGGAGGACAGAGGCAACGCAAAGTGAAAACGCGGGGAAAACTCGGCAGGCGTCCTGGGAAGGGCACACTTGCTTTCCAAATGGGGCAGGGTTGATTGTCTAGAGCTTCCGAGTTATGAAACGCCACTTGGGGATACTTGGGGGGTAGTCATCCATACTTGTAACCCGATCGCTCTTATCCCCGCAGTAAAGCTTAACGGAGGAAGTGGAAAGGCAGTCGAAAGGAAAGGGAGCTCGGAGAGCAAGCACTGCTGCGAGGTGTGAGCAGCTGGTCGACAGCTTGGCTGACCAACGAGGACTGACTGACTGACCGACTCTGACCTTGTCGCTTGCATGGCTCGCATCCATGCAGCTGGCTTGCTTAGCTGCTTGCTTGCTTTGCTTGCATCCTTGGTTAGCAATCGTCATGGCTGATCGATTTCGGGCGCACTCAGCGAAGCGTGCGTGCCGGCAGTTGCTTTCTCGGTGGTGTGGAGCAGGCACTGGGCGTGGCTCGACGTGACTTGTAGCCTCTCCATTCGCATCGGCCCGGACTGCTACGGCCCATACACTTGACAACGCGCGTGAGAGATGCTCTTAGAGCAGTGAGCAGTGCACCATACATCTCCATCCACCAACGAGGCCGGAACCGCGCCCGCATTCCGCTCGCCCACGTCTACACCAAACGTCGATGTGAGTTGGGGCACAACGTTCAGCATACCACAACCAGTATCATTCGATTAGGACACGGTAGAACGAACGTCAACCTCATCTCAGGATGGGAGATGATAATACCATCAGTGAAAGGGAAGGACCGTTGAGTGCAAAGAAGGAGAAGGATACAAATGCGACGCTGCATCCACCCAAGCCGTTGGGAGAGGATGCAGTCGAGACGCCATCTCGGACGTCGTCTTTGACCCCGACCATGACGCGAACTGTGGAAAAACAAGCGGTCAAGGAGCCTCTGGTCGTCAATGTCCACGACGAGGACACCAAAACCGATCCGAGCCAAATGCCAAACCCTGTCTCTCCTGTTGGCAAACCCAATCGCAAAGTTCGTCCAACGAGAAGAGGCAGTTCACAGTCATACACTCAGGCGCCTCAGAGGATATCAAGACCGGACCAGTCGCCGTCCAAGAAATCGGGAGAGGAAGGAGACACTGGCGCCGGTCTCTCGACGTCTGCGGCATCGAGCCACAGCCGCTCCGGAGGACTCGAGGCCTCGAGCAGCGCGACGCTGGCGCATCTACCTGTCTCAACAGACAACCTCCTGCATCACCTACACACCGATCCGCGTAGTTCGCACATCACGCTCAGCGCGTCCGCGGGCGCGGGTGCCAAAGTCCCTCTGGCATCGGTCAATCCCGCGTTACTGGCGGCAGGAGGCGATCCCACGGGTGGAAAAGCCGCCAGGAATAGAGCGCTGTCGGCATCTTCGAGAGTGGACAAGGGAAAGGAGCCGGCCGACGGAAATGATTCGCTTCCGTCAAGTCGGTCGGTCTCCAAAAAGCCATCGATGGAATCACGGATATCGGAACGGCGTGCCGAAGAGGAACGAGCCACAAGGGGTTCGTCATCGACTCCTCGTATCGGCCTTTCGCGATCTACAAGCTCAGCGATTACATCTAGTCCCCTTCCTGCGCCGGCATCTGAGGTAGAATACACGAGCACATCCAGCGATCCAGCCCAACGCTCTGGCGACGCGTTTGACCCCGCCAACTACTTTAATCACCGAGCGCGAGCCGCATCGTCCTCGGAAACGCGCAGTAACGGTTCCAGAGGCCTCATGTCGACGGCGTCAACGCCAATGGAAGATTGGCCGAGCCACGACGGCGCGCACGAATCGATGGGAGCGACGAATGAAGGCTATGTGCCATCGATGGACTTTCAAGGTGATCTTGTTGGCGGAGGTCTAGCTGGAACGCCGCGCCGAGGCTCGGAGACAGAGGGTCATGATCGCCTTTTCCCTCAAAATGTCGATCGCGTCGATATTTCGCCTCGCACAGGACCTGGAGGAGGTAGATTTCCCGATTCAAATGTCAATTCCGGCGCCCTTGATCTCGAGCCAGATAGCGGTTTGGTGGCCGTCACGGTATCAGATTCGACATCTGTCAAGTTGGAGACCCTGGTGCCTGGAGATGTCGCAGATAAGATCGAGCAAACGGATGACGTCAATGGCAAGCAAGTGTTGCTGGATCAAGCAGGCGACCCCAGGTCAGGAAGCCGACCGCCGACGTCCAAGTCATCGGATGGGCCTCGTAGCGGCCTTGGCTTTTCGGATATCGATCTCTCGTCCACTGACTTGACGTCGCCGCCTCCGGAAGACGCGACGCCGCGGTCCATCAGAGTGGACGATCAACCGGAAAACGAGGTTGGAGGCGATGCGTGCGTTCACGAGTTTAGCATTATGCTCAGCGAGGCTATGAGGGGAAGCGTAAGACGGCCATCGACGGATAGCTCAGGAGGATCGGTGACGAGTTCCAGGAGATCAGGGATCATCGGTGCCTCGGGTTCATTGGATGATGGTATGTCCCGTCTTATCTGTAGGGGCGCTGCTGATTGACGTGCCTTTACAGACACGCCGCCCCGGACCGGTATAGACGCAGCAGGACTCGGCGGCACCTTGGCGAAGTCGAATCCATCTGGGGAAAAGGTCAAAACGCATGATGGTCAGCGACTTACGTCTGACTGGAATCAGTTTATTCATGCATACCGGTCTGGTGAGTCCATATACTTTCGTGAAGTTCTCGACAGCTCAGCTTGTGACAGGACGCTGGGATCCAAATCGAATTCCTCATCCGCCCAAATCCTCTCGAGGGTCACCGCCGATATCTGTCGCCAAGTTGCATTCCGCACGATCATCCCCTGGCATCGCTCAGTCTTCTGTGGCGGGTGCGACCGGTGGGCTCTCAAACTTGAATCTCGAAACAGAAGGTGGATCGTACGGCATCGCATCATATCTTACCAACACCCATCAGTCCAGTCCAGCAGCTGAAGGCATCAAGGGCTATCCCCTCGCAAAGCGAAACTCCGAGACCACCCCGGCTGTTCGCGATGGCAAGCCGCAAACGAGATCAGACCAGCTGCGCAAAGAAGAGGGCATGCCAAGGCGAAGAACAGTCGAAGATACCAATCAAAGAGCTTTTAGCATGTACTTGCCAACGATAGATCACTCGGAGACGACACCTTCATCGCCAAAAGCCAGTCCATCGGTCAAACGCTCTGGTCCAGGTCAAATCCTGCTCAATACCGGCGCGGCGACTATGCGATTAGCCGCGAGCAATTATACCGACTCAGCGTTCTCTCCTCTGGCTCTGCCCAGTCCGGAAAGGGAACTGCTCGACCCGATGGCATCAGCCATGAATCCAGAGGCTGCAACTTCGCGCAACAAGTCTCGTCAGAACAGCGGCGCGTCGGATACTACCGTGAGGTCTCGCTCACACCTCTCTGCGACACCGTCATGGAAAGGCGACGCCGAGGCGAGATTCGACTCGCCGCTTTACACGATCGCTGCAAGTCCCGTTGCCTCACCGTCGGGCCATCCCGATCACCCGGAGCCGCCGATAGACAATCCGGGTTCCTCAGCGTCTCCGATGCCAGAAGGCCGTCAGCCTCCCAAGGCCGCATCGAATCGCCGTTCATCGGGTGGAATTGTGTCTTCAACGCACATACCACCGGCGTCGGCGCCCATCGAATGGAGTAACTCTACAAATATCACGCCTACAGATTACTTTGGTTCCGCTGCATCCGCACAGCCGCCATCGCCAACGACATCACGCCATTCCTCCTTCCGATCATCTAGAACTTCCTCGTCCCAGACGATAACGGGACCGGACTCGGGCGCTACTCCGGAACCACGACGCGATTCCGCAAGCCCCATGCCGAGAGCTTCCGAGGGCGAGAGCCGAAGCCGAAGAACTTCTGGATCAGACAAGCCTCGGTTGACGGCGCACAGCTCTCACGGAGCTACTACCAGCAGTGAAATTACCGCGAGGGCGCTATTCACTTCTCACGAAGCGCCCGCAGCGTTACCTTCTTCCGATCATCACGAAAAGCCAACCAATGTCGTGTCAGGATCCCAGGAGGAGGACGAGTACCACGCCAGGGGATTCCTCGCCCCGCCTTTGCCACACGATGATGCTTCACGGCGGCGGGCACTGTATGGTTTTCGAATTCTTCATACGGCACCCGACGTCAATTTCGACAGAATCGCCCACCTGGCCAAGCTGGTGTTTAGTTCCAAGATTGTTCTGATCTCGTTGGTCGACGAAAAGGAAAACTGGAACAAGGTCGAAATCGGCCTTGGCTCAAACAGCATGCCACGAATCAATACTTTTTGCGGCCACAGTATCCTCGCCAAGAATGACGAGCCGCTAGTGGTACTGGACAGCAAGCAAGACTGGCGTTTTGCGCAGAACCCCTACGTTGTTGGTCCACCATACATCCGATTCTACGCCGGTGCTCCCTTGCGCACCACCGAGGGCTTCAACGTTGGCAGTCTCTGTGTCATCGACACTCAGCCTCGCAGTGAATTCCCTCCACGGTCGAGAATGGCGCTCAAGGAATTTGCAGCAATCGTCGTTCGAGAAATGGAGCTCTGGCGCGATAAGACCAGGCTCAAAGCTCGAGACAGAATTCAAACGTCGATGGAAAAGTTTACTCGCGAGTGTCTGGAGATCGACAATAGTGCAGACGCCAACGCGGCTACAGCTCAAGCAAAGATGGATAGGGTATACGAGCGTGCTTCCAAGCTGGTCCAGAAGACTTTGGAAGCGGACGGTGCGCTGGTACTGGACCTCGCTTCGTTCGAGGCCGTCGAGCAGACTCACGAAGACGGCAGCGTTACCACTGAATACCAAGCGGATCCGTTTGGTCTTGAACTTTCGGACGAATCAGAGGACGATGTCGCCATGCTGGACCATAAGACATCATTTTCCAAACTTCCGCCATGGACGGTTCTCGGATCCTCAGAGACGACCGAATCACTACCCGCCAACAGAAACAGAGTGGGAACGGCAATCGAGCATGCCAAGTTTTCCGACTTTTTGAGGAATCATCAGGAAGGCAGAATATACGAACATGTCGTGCCGACTTGGATTAGACACATGTTGCCGTCGAGGATTCAGTATGCGATGGGTGGGTCTTTCGATTCGCGATCTGAACGTGTCTGACCCTTTTGCAGTTGTGCCAATCTTCAATATCGACAAGAATCCATTTGCCATGCTTGTGGCATACACTTGCGATCAGACAAAGCAATTCCTGGAAGGTTTCGAACTACAGTTTTTGCGGGCGATCGGTGTGGTGATTTTGTCGGCCGTACTGAAGCGACGAATGGTACTGGCCGACAAGGCAAAGAGCAATTTCATCTCCAATATTTCGCACGAACTGCGGTGAGCATCTTTCGACAAGATATTCTGGGCCGTACTGACGCCGCGTAGAACACCGCTGCATGGTATCTTGGCCGCGGCAGAGTTGCTGTCCGACACTCCACTCGACTCGAACCAGACATCCTTTTTGAAAACAGTACAAGCATGTGGCAATAGTCTGGTCGAGACTGTAAACCACGTTTTGGATTTCACCAAGCTGAGTGGAAGCAAAAAGACGACTTTGGAAGGGGTCATCCGACCCGGAGTGTACGTAGGCGCGTCCGTCTCGTGGGCCATACTGACCTTTGCGTTCGCAGGGTTAACCTCGCTCGACTAGTCGAGGAGACCGTCGAGGGCTGCTGGATTGGACAACGCGCTCGAGCGATGCAGGGACAATCCGAGATTGGTAGCTTCTATTCGCCTCCCCAGGCTGGTGGCGCATCGGGCCAAAAGGAACCAGTCAAACACGTAGAGACGGTGATTGACATAGGTCTCAGGAAGAAGGTGAGTTCCTGACCTCATCGGCTGACGCCAACTCACCGATACTTGACAGGGCTGGCAAGTCCGCTGCGAAAAGGGTGGACTCCGACGAGTCCTCATGAACCTGATCGGAAACTCGCTCAAGTTTACCAGCCATGGATACGTACAAGTGACATTGCGAGCTCTCGCCGACGAGCCCGTCGATGGTCAGCTGCCCATCGAGATGGGCGTCATCGATACCGGCAAGGGTATTTCCAAAACTTTTTTGAAAGAGCAGCTCTTCCACCCGTTTTCGCAGGAGAACCCATTACAGCAGGGCACCGGTCTCGGTCTCGCCATCGTGAACAGCATTGTCCGCTCGGAAAGCGTGAATGGCAAGGTCGACGTCTGGTCTTCGGAGGGACTCGGTACGGAAATCCGGGTATCCTTGAACGTGGAAGTGGAAGGCGATTCACAGGATTCGGACACGGCATCAGGATCTTCCGCTTCCGATATCAATCACGGCGACATTCAGTACGGCCAGGATCTGTGGATTTCGCTTCATAACTTTGACCAAGACCATCGCGGCTATGTCTTGAATCAAAAGGTGATGACGGGCTACGCTTCGTGGTGGGGGTTCAATATTCTCGAAGGACCCACCGAACTAGGTGATATTCTCCTGTGCAACGAAGAGTGCGGCATTGTGGAACAGCTACTCCGGGACAACGACTACGCCCGACCTCTTTTGATCCTGACGGCGAATCGCGCCTCGCGCATGTCTGCCCTGGTTGCGGCGTACGTCAAGGGCGGCGGGTTTGCGCAAATGGTGTTCAAGCCTGTCGGACCGGAACGCCTGTCCGCGGCTCTGCGTGCAGCCGTCGCCGCGTTCGACTGGTCCACGCCGAGCCAGAGCACCAACAAGTCACTTCGGTCCGACTACTTTTCCCCAGCCGGATCGCCCATCTACCCTGGACGATCGCCAGCAGCCTCGGACGTCTCCATGACGTCGTCCGGTCCACACCGGACGTATTCGCGCCGCGTCTCGGGCCATTCGAGCATTGACGAGCATACACGGCCGTCCGTCTCGCGGGAATCGACGACGAGCACGATCGGCACCAATTCGATCTTTGAGACGCCCGGCTCGCACGCGCCGCATTCGAAGCACTTTGTGATGATGCAATCCGAAGCCGGGCCCGGTCATCTCCTGCGTCGGCGCTCAGAGGAAGACAAGGCGTTCCGCCGGCCGACGCCGAGGCCGGCCATGGCGCCGCGTAGCACGACGTATCATGAAGCGGCGCCGATGCATGACGGCCGACGAGGATCTTCGGCGAGTCTGGTGGAACCTAGCACGGACGGGAGCTCGATTCCGGGTTCGCCCGTGTCGACGATCTCGTTGGCGGACGGGGGCGTGATGCTCAAGATGGCTGCGGCGCCGGCCGAGCGGGTGCAAGGCCGGGTTGCGCGCGTGCTGCTGGTGGATGATAATCATATCAACTTGCAGCTTCTCGCTGCGTATCTCAAGAAACGCGTATGTTCAGGCGAATCGCGCCGGGTCTTGTACTGATGTCTTTTACAGAACTTTGAATACATGCAAGCCGTCAACGGACAACAGAGCGTCGATGCGTTTAGCAGCAAACCTCCAGGATACTGGGAGTGAGTACTCGCACCCCGGTTCATTCCCAGCTGACGTTCCCGCGCAGCATGATCCTCATGGACATCTCGATGCCCATCATGGACGGCATCGAAGCCACGCGTGCCATCCGCAAAGTCGAAAACGACCGGCGCGCCGACCGGGTCGCCTTTCTCGCGGCGCACCGCGGGAGTACCTCGTCCAAGGAAGCGATCATCCAGGAGCGGTGCAAGATTTTCGCGCTGAGCGGACGGGCGACGCAGGATGATAAGCACCAGGCGTTCTCGGCGGGCGTGGATGGGTAGTGAGTTTGTTCGAGGGGTTGGGATCTGTTTCGTGGTGCTGATGATTTCTGCTTGTAGCTTGGTCAAGCCCGTGCGATTGGCGTCCCTTGATACCTTGTTCAAGAGTGAGTCGCGGCGCCGTGGGGGAGACCGCCTTGGCTGACTAGGAAATCGCACAGGACTCGGCTTCTAGATGGCCGGGCGAGGGCCACTGCGACCCTTTGATGGTGTACCCTGGCAGACGTAACGTAGAACGTTGCGGGACTTGTCGAGTTGTAGCGTGTGTATATGCGGTTCTAGCATAGTGTAGCGATATGGAATGGACGAGTATCGATTCCAGCGGAGGAGCCAAGCAAGCCAGCCAGTTAGGACTTGGGCGGATCCAAAAATCCAGTCAGTCGTGTTGGCCGAGCGAGCGGGCGAGTGGAGGCCGCGCATTATGACGAATATCCAGGCTGGGCAGATTCCCACTGGGATGGGACGGGATGGGATGGGATGGGATATAGCAGCCACCATCCCGACTCGACTCGATTCGCCACCTCGATTCCCCTCTTTCCCCATCAATGTACACCCGCCACTGGACACCACACCGCACCATGCACACCCTTTCCCGCCTCCCGCTCCCACCCCCCTCGGAAATCACCCAACACGTCCTCCCGCGGATCGACCCTTCCCTCCCGACGTCCGCAAACCCCTACACCGCCCAACGCCGCAGCCGCACTTTTCCCCGCGACGGCGTCTGGGCGCGCGTGACGCCGTTGCCGATCGCGTTTCCGTATCGACTCCCGCGCGCAGGGCAAGGGGAGGTGCAGCGAGGGATTGAGGATTGGTTGGCCGAGTGGGATGCGTTTGAGGCCGTTGAGGAAGGGGAAGGAGAAGGGGTAGGATTGCGCGCGAGGATTTCGGAGAAGCGACGGGGCTTGCAGCCGGAGATTGTTGGGTTCTCAGAGAGCTGCGCGCGGGATACGTTGCCGGGGCTGGATATTGGGAATGTCTTGGCGTATACGGGACAACGTGGCGAGGGGGAAGAGGCGTTGGATGATGCGGCGCGCGAGTTGGTGGATTGCGTTAGCGGGAAGAGGGTGTTGATGGGCCAAGTCGGGGGAAAAGAGTACGGCCCATGGTCGTCTCGGTATGCTGGTGAGTCGGCCTTCGGGATGTGGTCGAGACGCATGCTGATTCGGCGGCAGGACATCAATTCGGCGTCTGGGCAGGTCAACTGGGCGACGGCCGCGCGACGAGCATACGTACGTCTCATCATCCACTTTTATCCAAAGTATCCGCTGACCACGTCGTGTCAAGTGGAGACCAAGAGCGCCGACGGCAGACGCCAGGAAATCCAACTCAAGGGCGCCGGCCGTACACCGTTCTCCCGGTCCGCCGACGGACTCGCCGTCCTCCGCAGCGGCGTCCGGGAATTCCTCGGCGCCGAAGGTATGCACCCCACCATCAGAACATCCCCCCCCCGCTCCCCCGCTTTTGCTGACGATCCCCTTTCAAGCCATGGCCGCGCTCGGCATCCCCACGTCCCGCGCCCTCTCACTCACGACCCTGCCCCTTCATCAACTCCAAGTCCTGCGCGAACACGGCCCGGAACCATCCTCGACCCTCGCCCGGGTCGCGCCCACGTTTCTCCGAATCGGCAACTTTGAATGCCTCAACCCGCCCGAAGAGGCGCGGCACATGCAGTTTTTCATGCTAGGTATGGCGGGCGGGGGCCAGGGGGAGGATTCGAGTTTGCAGCGGGATTGGGAAGGGTTGCGGAGGATGGGGGAGTGGATGAGCGGACCGGCGGGACTTGGGTTGGGACTGAGGGAGGGGGAAGCGTGGGGGAAGAAGCTGGTGATGGAGGTGGCGCTCAGGAATGCACGGATGGTCGCGGCGTGGCAGGTGTATGGGTTCTGTCATGGCGTGATCAATACGGATAACGTCAGCGTGCTTGGGATCACGATTGATTATGGTGAGTCATTTGCGGTGGATGGGCCGTCAGGGCTTCTGCTGAACCGCGAGGCAAGGACCTTATGCCTTCATGGATGTGTATGATCCGTTCCATATCTGCAGTAAGTCGCTTTCCGCTTGTCGCTATCACGACTAGAACCCTCCCGCAGACCATTCCGACCACGAGGGTCGCTACGACTACCGCGTAAGTCTCCACGCTTTTCCGGGGTGCCCTAGCTAACACGCTCTCAGAAACAACCGACCATGATCATGTACGCCATGACGTCGCTCGTCAACTCGCTCGCCGAGATTATCGGCTGCGAAGAGGTGGCGACGAACGGCAAGGCGGTCGCCGCTGGATGGGCCGATGACGTCGACGAAGAGACGCTCGAGGAATGGGGTCGCGCTGGGGCCGGGTTCGGAAAAGAGGTGGAGCGTGCCGTCATGGCGACGTTCAAGGAGGAATACAAGCGGTTGTACCTCACGGTGAGTCTTCTCGTCGGCCCGCCTGCTTGTACTAAGCCCCCCTTGCAGCGCTTCGGGCTGAGAACAAGCCAGGACGACGACGTTCCCGACATTATCGACGCATTCCTCAACATCCTCGCCATGCACGAACTCGACTTCCACGCCTCGTTCCGCGTTCTCTCCTCCTTCCGCCCCTCCATGGTCCACGATCAGGCCGCACTCGACGCATTCCTTGCCCAGCTGGCGGAATGTATTCCCAAGAAACCGACAGACACCAAGCGCGACGACGTGAAACGCGCCGCCAAGCCCTGGCTGCAGACGTATGCCGCGCGAATCACGCAAGAGCAGGGTAGCTGGACCGGCGGGGAAGACTGGGAGGCACGGCGGTGTGTCGAGATGCGCAAGGTGAATCCGCGGTTCGTGCTGCGTCAGTGGGTATTGGAGGAGACGATCAAAAAGCTCGAAGAGGGAGAGGGCATCGAGCGGCGGCGCATGCTGGGTCATATCCTGAAGGTACGTTCACCGGCGCTTGCGTTGGGATCCTCCGTGACTGACTCCGATCGTCAGATGGCGACTAATCCGTTCGAGCCGTATGGCGGGGAACTGGCTGGACCCGAGGAGCCGCTGGATGCGCAGACGAGGCAGGAAAGGAGGCTGTGTGGATTTGGAGCCAAGGAGATGCTCGGGTTCCAGTGTAGTTGTAGCTCTTAGGGGCGCGTTCTACCAGCGATGAAAGGTAAATCGGAACAGATTTGCGGTCGTTAAACTTGAAATGAAGCGCATGGCAGCGCTCTTCAATCGCTTTCCCTGTGCCATGGAATCGGAAACGGCCTTCCATTGACAAAATTCGCCGAGGTCGACGTGAGTCGACGCGAACGCGAATGGCATTCAGAGCCAGAAAATCAAAATTCCTCAACCATGTGTATGCGCCCGAGTCGGCTCGACAGGCAAGCGCGATAGTCGGTCTGCTATTCTGCTCGTTTGCAGGCTTTCGCCATTTCGCCCTTCCTGCATCTCATTCTATAGAATCTGAATCTATCGATAACACTCGCCACGGTTGGCGTGTCTCGGCACAAATGCGATTGCCCATCAAGAGCCAGCAGGTCGCAACTTCTGCCCCAAAACGCGCGCGAAAACTGTCCCGCGGTACTCGCTTTGCTATTCTACTCCGTTCGCATTTTTTCACTGTTCCGCCGCGCTCGTATTTGCTCTTGAAGACAACTCTAAATCGACTCATACTACGCTTGAATGTCGGCGCATACAGCGAAAACGCGCTTCGTAAGCTGACCCGCGATACTCGGACTGCTATTCAATCTGTACGCAGCCTTTCGTGACCTCGCCCGTATAGCATCCTAATTTATAGACAATTCTCAACTCAGCAATGCCGTTCGCCAAGGTCTGCAGGTGTCAGCACGTACGCCAGTCGCATTCAAAAACCACCGGAAGACGTCATTTCTACACCCCACCCCCCCTTAGAGCTGACCCGCAATGTGCATCAGGCTGTTATTGCACCCGCTTCAGCCTCACCCTGCCGCTCTAGCATTTGGTCATATAAGCGATTCTGAACCCATTGAAAGCACTCGCAATGGTTGATGCGGATCGGCGGGAATGCTGATGGTAATTTAAGGCGTGCAGGTCGAAAATTCTACAGCGGAACCGCGCTTGAGAGCTAACCTGGAAGTCCGCGAGCGGTACCACTTCGACTTCCCGAGGCACGCCTCGTCCATTGCTAGCGTGCCCACGTTCCCTTGATGCTGCGTCGCTGGTTGAGAACCGTAAACCGAGCGATGACGCGCGAATCAGATTTGGCGGATTGGCGTGTCATCTCAATTCTACATACATTCAGTTTGAAGCTTACTACAGTCTATGATTCTGCCAGTTATCAGGTCCTGCCATTTGGACTTCCTGCCTTTTCGTGGGGACAGCGAGATCTCCTCGCAACAAAGTAATCACTTGTGCCTGTCAGTACAGACAGCTTTGATTCAAAAACAATAGGTTCGGTAGTCATTCCTTCAGCAGCGTTTCCAAAGACCGCATCCACGAGCGTTGAGCGCACTCATCCCGCACCGCAGCGCCTACATACCCCTCCGACCCTGCTCCCACGCATGCAGCCCTGCTTTCAGTCTGGAAAGACACCGGTCCCTGCCGAGAACCATCATGATAGCAGGCAACGAGGGTCCATTCTACCAGAACCGTCAGTAACGCGTCAATTGCGCGGGTGGAAGTCTCACCTTGCGGCCGGTCAATGCATGTCGTAATGGAGTGATAACCTTTCCCCTACTCGCAGAGAATTCCGTCACCAGACTATTGATAGTGTCCCAAAGTTGGTCCTCGGTCCATGCGTCAGATGTATCGTTTCCCAGCGTTTTTACCATTGCCGACACAATCGGCCCTGTAAGACGGTAAGCGGCGGGACTAGGCTATGCGGAGTAGACTGACCGTAAAAGTTTCTGTTGATAGTGGCGTACAGCGTCTTTGCTTCCAGAGTATCGTACGACGGGTCCAGGAAGAAGAATATAGAGAGCTCGGGCACGTCCTTGAGGACTGTCGCTCGTGGCTGGGGCAAGAAAATTAGCACCATCCCGGCAGACAGGCAGCCAACTTACCAGCTCCGCATCGAGCACCCTTCCGACGTATTCTCTATCCTCGATCAATTGGCTAGATGCAAGATCAGTATCGTTCCCGAGCCTTGGCTCCCGGTACGCACGAGCCCTGCAAGACCTTCTTCTCTTTCAGCATCTGCATCAACCGCTCCACCAGATCCTCCCTCGTTTGATCCCCCATTTGATACTCCTCCTCCTCCTTCTCCTCGCCCCGTTCTCTCACCATCCCCGCTCTCCGCAGATGCATCTTATTTATCCAGTCCAATTTCGGCAAAAACACCGCAGCGCGCTTATGATTGATCGCTTCCAGGTCAAACGATTCAACGAGCCCACGCATGGTGAACAGGTCGGCGATCGAGTTGAGGTCTTGTCGGATCTCTACCGAGGAAAGCGAGGGCGGGGACATGCGCGGCGGGAAGAAGGGCTTGCTGGCGGCGGCGTGGTGGTGATCCCAGCCCATGAGCGCGAGAAAGTTGTTGAGCGCTGACGGTTCGTAGCCTTTGCTCTGTGACGAGAACGTCTCAGCCATGGGGCGCGGAATTGCAGCAGAGTAGAGACTCACGATATAGTCCTCTACGCGTACGTCTCCTGAACGCTTACTGAGCTTTGTCCCATCGGCATTCACCAACAACGGCAAATGCCCAAACGCCGGCGGCGTGAAGCCGAACGCATTGTACAGCCTCACGTGTTTGGTCACCGACGGCAGCCATTCCTACCCCAGCGTCAGCACACCTACTCGCACCAGCGGAAGGTAACCCACCTCTCCACGGAAAACATGCGTGATGCCCATCAAGGTATCATCCACCACGCTCGCCAGGTGATACGTCGGGTATCCATCGGCCTTCAAGATGATGAAATCGTCTGTGTCCTTGTGCGCGTTCACAAACGTTCCTGGTCCACGGTGGCCCTTGGGCGCGGCCGTGTATTTCGCGGAGAGCGGAGATGGTGGGCGGTGTGACTGGTTGAGGGGTGGAGTTGTAGAAGATGCGTAGGCGCCGAATATCAGGTCGGCCGGGAGATCAATGGGGCCTGGGTTCGTCTGCCTCGGCGTTGGGGATTACAGCGTCTCAAGACTGGAAAACGAGAAGAGCGCACCTTGAACCGCACCACGGAAATCTGCCCCGCCTGCTTCCGTCTCCGTACTTCCTCCTCCGTCAAATGCCGACACCGCCCATCGTACGCCGAAGACGCCTTTTTCGCCATCTGCTCGGACCGTATGACGACCAGTTGATCTTGCGTACAGAAGCAATGGTATGCCTTGTCTGTCTAATGATGGCGTTAGGTGTTGGCCGGGACGAGTGAGAAAGGGCAATACCTGAAGCAGCTTTTGAACGTGTTCATGGTATATATCTAGCCGTTCCGACTGAGGCGATCGTCAGCTTCCTGCTCACTGCTAGTCCCTTGTGCATACCTGTGTATAAGGCCCGACCAACCCCGGATTCGACGGTCCTATACCAAAAGCTCCATAAACCTCGATCTCTCACAAGTAAATACCCCAGAAACATACCCTCATCATAATTCAACCCAGCCCACTCCAACGTCCGCTCCAGCGACTGGACCGCATCACCCACGAGCCTCGTCCGATCCGTATCCTCGATCCTCAGGATCCACCGGCCACACCATTTCCTCGCGAGCAAATGGTTGAAGAGCGCCGTGCGGAGGCCGCCGAGGTGGAGGTATCCCGTTGGGGAGGGCGCGAATCGCAGGCGCGGAGTAGGTGTGCTGGGAGCAAGGGTGCGGCGCAGGACGGAGGGGCGCATGGTGACAAGATGCGGGATTGATTGGCCGTTCACCCGCTCGCCTGAATTCTCCAGAGGAAAGGTCACTTGGCTGCCCCTGTCTTATCCCTGCCCGATCGCTGCACGTGACCTGATTCGTCACGCGGGAGTGTCTGCCGGCATCAATCTACCATGGAGGATGGCTTGTTGATTCCCACTTGAGCAACAGCCGCTTTGGATGTTACCGTTGTTGAGCCCGTCAGAGCGCTCAACTCCTCTTCGTGACTTTCTGATGCTTGTCTTGCCATTTGCTGTGGCTTTGGCGTATCTGTGCTTGAAGCTTTCGTGAGAATCCCATGCGCTGATGCAGATCACAGTGGAGCCCAACACAGTACTCGAGGGTCATCATACAAGCGCATCTATAGATATACAACACACCACGAACACTGCCAAACAAGCTCAATCAAGGCACTTTAGATCACGTCAAAACGGCCCAGGCCCCATCTGCTCCGCCCTCTCCCGCCGCTGTCTTCTTCCGCTCCCACCGTCACCGCTACTCCTCCCCGTTGCCTCGCCCGCTGTCTCTTGACCATCTTGCCTTCGACGTTCCCTTACAAACGCAAGGTACCGTCCAAACCGACTACGCTGCTGACGGCCTGTCGGTCCCGTGTTTACTTGCTCCGCTATCGGCGTTGGAGCGGAGGGTGCGAGGTCGACCGGCGCCAAGGACGCATCCGAGGGCGAAGGGCCATGTCGCGACGGTTCCGGAACGTCTGCAGTGTCTTCTTGTGCCGCAAAGTCTGTAAAGGGCCAGTATTAGCAGAGTAGTGTGTATCAACTTGCCACGGACCTTTTCGACAAAGCGGACAGCTCGAAGATACATTCAGAAGCCTAAGAAGCGGCAGACAGATCAGCTTCCCGTGCGCACTCCCCTTCATCCCTACGCACCACGGATCGATACACTCCTTGTGATACGAATGCGCCTGTTGACAAGGCAACACCCGCACATCATCGCCCTGCTCAAACTCCAGCAGACAGATCGGACACACTTCCTCCTCATCCAACGGCTCCCCCGCCGCGATCTGCTCCCTGGCAGCACCGTGCGCTTCCATCTCCTCGGCGGTCCGGCTCGTTCGTTGCTGAGCCGACGAAGCGAGCGTTCGCGCCGCCGCGGCGATTTCCGGGCCATGCGGCGCTTGGTGACTCGACGATGAACCCGCCTGCGGCATGCCGGCGTACGACGCGCGCGAAGACGTCACCATCTCGTGCGCGGAATGGAATGAATCCAGGTCGGACTCCATCGTTCCGATTGTCGAGTGACGGTTGTGCCTTGATGCTTCCGCGCCAGATCGTGTGCCTGAAACGTGGATGGCGTCCACCTTGTCGAGATCAACGTCGTCGAGTTCCTCCCCTGCGAGCATCGGCCGCTGAGATCCGCTCCGCGCACGCCCATACTCGAGCATATTATACCCCGCCGTCTCCTCATTCGGATCATCCACCGTCTTATCCCACGTCGGATACGCCATCGGCGTACGACCGCCAGCGCTGGAGCGGGCACCGGAACCGCCGTTCTTGGTGAATTTGATGACGGGGAACGTATCCAGAATCGCCTGTCCGATGCCCTGTGCGCGAGTCTGCGGGCCACCTCCTTGTGCTTGTTGGGCGTTGACACCATATCTTTCGGGATGACGCAGGGCGCGAACAGCCTACGAAAGGTTAGCGGTCGTTGGAGTCGTCATGCGCGGCACTCACCCCGATCAAAATCACCCCGATAAACAGTGTCGCCACGACTCCGGTGATGCTATACAAGATGATCATGGCCAGGCTCTGGCTCGTCGGCGTCTTCTTGCCCGCGCTCGTTGCCGTCGCCGTGCTCGTTGGCGCCGGCTCGGCTTGCCCGGTCGAATTCCTCGCGGTGAGTGTGGCGATAAGGAATGTCCGCGAAGGCACATCTTCGCTGACGAGAGACTGATTGATAATTGTGGCGCTGCACACACGAGATGAGCTGCAGAAGCCTTCGCGTGTTGCGGACTTACGATGCGTTCAGCAGCGCCCCGTCGTAGTACCAGAATGTCTGATTGGTATTCGGAAACTGATCCTCGATGAGTCTGTGAAGGAATGAGCAACGGTCGACAATGGGGGCGACCAAACTCACTGAGCACGTCCTTTTGTACTTGTCGCGAAGACATCTACGGGCTTTTCGAATTCGTTGATATATTCTGGGTTGAGAAGGCATGATTCCGAGGTTGTCGTGTAGAGAAGCTATGGAGGAGTCAGCGGGCAGTTTCAGTGTTTCAGCTTCACTCACAGCTGCTATCGCTCCACGGTCTCTTGCCAACGTAAAGATATCTTCGAGTTCCGCAAACGTGTCAGCATGTCCTTTGCAGGCGTGGAACACGAACATACCCCAATAATCACTCGCATTGGTCTCGTTAAAGTCACAGCTGATAAAAGCGATCCACGGCGTCGACGTCGTCTTGTTTTCACCCGCAGATGATTCGTTAAAGTGAACGAGCGCTCCCTGTAATCAAAGGTGATCAGAACGACAAACGGATCACGGTCCGTCCGAGCCTACCTTGTCAACACCTCCAGTCGGGATATCCGCCGTCAATTGGTAGGAGCTGCAACGAATCAGCTTACTTCTCTTCTCCGACGTGGGACCTACACAGGCGCCTGATACACGAATCGCGGATACCACTTCAAGCCGAGCGTACTCGAATCGCTGAAATTCATCGCCGAGGTGTCGTTGACGGGCTGCGCGGGAATGTACGCGGCCGCGCGGGACACGAGCAGCGCGAGCGCCGTCGCGGCCCTGCCGATGGATGGGCGCTTCATGTCGATGCCGTCCGCTCCAAAGGTTGAGTAGATTGATGAGGTATGTAGGGAGCTGTGCTGTGTTGAAGACGGGTTGTGTTTAGAAGAGCTTCTAGGTGAGACACAGCTAGCAAGCTTAGCTGCAAGCTTACGGCTGCTTGGTTTTGCTTCCGCAGACGTTCAGATCGGCGACGAAGGCGAAGGGCTAGAACGACCAACCGTGGACGACCGACTACCGAATCCTCAAGTCACTACTAGGCATGTGAAAGGTGGCCAGGATGCTGTTCCGCAAAGGTGACTGAACGCCTCATACAAGGTGCAGAAGTATTCCCTGACGCGGCTGTGGATGCCTTATCCGGATTGACAATGACGGCAGTGTCCAATATTTGGACAGTCGGTTGTTGCAGACGAGTCCACTGTGTCACACCCAGTCTACTACGTTCTTTATATCCCTCATGCCGTGCATACCCTCTGGGCTGGAGGCGAACCCGATCTGGAAACCGAACGCGCTGGGGACTTCCTGAAGCACATAGCTGTATAATACTCAGGACTAGCCGACATGGCTTCTCCGGTTGCTCGTGTCACCGCGAAGAAGTCGGAGTTGCTTCTTGACAAGTTGAGCTTTACAGAGCGTAGCCATCCACTATAGGATTTCAAAACCCTCTTGATCATCCAAGGGGCGCCGATGACGAACCATCAATCCAATATCTTGGAGATTTCTAGATTATATGTGGATATGTAGCTCTAGAAGTTGCAACGACAACCTATGACAGAACAACATCGGCTTCCAAGTTAGCTCCTTTCTCGTTCTACTCTTTATACTCAGCCCTTATCCCCTTCTCAAAGGCTGAACTGTAATCAAGGAACCTTCGCATCCATTTTTTTGGTAAGAGATCAGGTTGTGCATCCATTATCGCATCTAGGGTACAATGACTCCTGCTGCGGGACCTCAAGGTTGCGCTGACTGTTTCCAAGCGACTAGCACTCCTTTGCGTGCGCCCGATGGTACTGCAAATTCGCAAATGATTGTGGCAGTGCCCATACACGCTTGCCTCGTTAGATATCACACTGTATTTTGTTTAGTCTTCCATCGTCTGAGATTGATCGTATGAATCGAGAGTCCTCGGGAATGGGACCAATTTATGAGATATTGCAGGCAGCAACCGGGCAACTCAGCTATTTGTTCAAGTACTTGCCGCTGTCAATCTAGAAATTTGTCGCCACCAATACTTCTGAATATGGTCATTGTCTATATTTGTATTGACTTCCGATGCTGAAGGTGGAGAGCTTCTATCAAATAAAAATTTGATCTTCGCATTATTTCGAGCATTTCTAGGGATGATCCAAGGTAGCTGGCAACGAGTTCAAGTAGATAGAAGCGGGATGACACACTTGTGCAGAAATTTCCGGCTGCAAAGTGTTCCCACCTGATTCAGTTCAGAACGCGTAGAACGCACAAGGTATATTACATTTGTCAGCTATAATAATAAGACATGATAAAAAGAGAGGGGGTGTTACCTTATGGCCTTTGGTAGTCTTTGTAGATTTTGTAGTGTGTATTGTTTTTTTTTCTATTTTTTTTGCTTTCTTTTCGAGCCCGCGATATGCCCACTCCCAAGGACGTCTCCTTTGGTTCCCCTCCGACTATGGCGTTGTTTGATTGAATCATGGTCAGGATCGAGCCGATATCCAGCCAGCTCTTCAAGGTCGCATCGAGCCCTCTTGCGTGGAGCCTATCCGAATTTACCTTGAGCTTGAAGAGCCCCGATTTGTACCGGTTTGTTCACAGTACGAAATCGACTGAGCCCGGTTGTCCACTTTTCCATTCTTCAATCGAACATAGCAAATATTGAAAGCCTGTAAGATTCGAACACGGGCCTCTGGCCCGCGGGTGTTCAAATCTTCACGAGGTTAGCGTTATTCCACTACGCCATAAAGTACGGAGGTTGATGGAATATTTTCACGCTCTTGACAATAACATTGAAGGGTCCCATTACTCCGTTTTCGCATAGACGCGGGTATCAATCAAGTTGCCGCTACATTTGTGGCGACGTTAGACATTCACATTGCAGATATTGTGCGCCTGTCGTCCGCCTTTTGTTTGTTTGAAAGTCCTATCAACGCCGACTTTGAGAACAAAAGAATAATGCCGGCGGTGTTCTGTTTCATGGAAGGTTCATCCCAGGAGGACAACAGCTGGGTAGAAGTTGATTGATTTTGACTTGATTATGCTGTGATCAGTATTGTTTGTCCTTTTATTAACGAATTAGTCTCTTACGAACCGCTCTAGTGTGTCGTGAGTGGTTGGCAACGGGTCCTTGGTCATGGCGCGCAAGGTTTTTTCGTTTCATCCATTTTAGCTATCATTCGCCGCCATTACGCACCGCCATCAAAAATGACCATCCCTTGTCCGGCATCGATTTTGTCATATACACCGTAAGCGGACCTCATGAGCAATTTATCATATGTCAATTGAATCTATCCAAGCCAAAAATGAGCTGCAAAAGATCTTACCCCGCCCTGCAATCCAGTGTTCGTCTCAGCTTGATAGGAAATCGAGAAAACGGTTGTGATGCCTCTGCCACCTTCCTCATCATTTGGTACATCGTATCAACAAGCTAGAAAGAGCTGCTACGTCGGATCTCAATATATTCTACGCTTCTGAGGGGCACCCCAATATGCGTAACACTCATGATAGTCCTCACTCATGCTCAGTGACCTATGAATTTCCAGACATCTCTTGCTGTTTGATACGACGGGCCGAGGTCATTGTTCTCGCTTAGAATGATGGACACGGTGAAGATCTTCAAAATTAAGATGGACAGCACCAAGATTAGCCTCAAAGTTTCCATGGCGCAAGCTCGGAAACTTCGGCTTGTAATGCGCGTCGGAAACGTCATCTTCGTCAGTCACTGCGGTGGGCGCGGACGTTGGGAGTTCCAGCAGAGCCTTGCACCTTGCCAAGGCGATTCCCATTCCCACGGCATGATAATGACGGTGTCAAATTACATCAAGCCATACTAAAATCCCTCGGATGGCATCAGAACCCGCATTATACAAACTAGATAGTCAGGCGAGCAGGGGTTGTGACGAAGCCCAGATGACTTCCCGATCGAGTTCTCAGGGGTTGTTCACATGCATGTTCACAGGATGAGCTGTGCAGCTCGAAGCAAGTATCACGCGCGTTCATGTTCCGAGGATGGACGTTGTTGCAAGTTTATCTGCAATGAAAGCTACTACAAAACATCTTTCAAATTCGTCTGTCCGCTTCCTCGTGGCAGCGGTTTCGGCTGATTCGGCGACGGTTTCCATCCGATCTGTCGACACAATTGTATCGAGATGAGCTCGTTATACGAGAATAGCCAAGTACGCACCAGGAAGATAATCTGGAACGTGGCCGGTATCGTACCGTCCTCTAGCCCGTGCAATTCTGCGAGATAGGTGGCGTGATCAGCGGCATGCCTGGCATGGTAACGAAAAGCATTACCCTTATAAATGGCTTCGGCAGCCAACAAGACGTCCCGCTTGACGTACGGCCGTCTACACGATACGCAGTCAGTACTGAACCAAGACAGACCACAACCGACATACCGTCCCAGAACCGCATTGCTCTCGCCCATATCCCGCAGATCCTCCATCAACTCCCACATGGAGGGGTAATTGATCTTGACGTCCTCGACATCTACGGTGAGGAGACTGAAGCCGGCTCGTCCCATCAAGTTTGACGCATCGGATGGGTCTGACAGTGAACAGTAGCATCAGGCGTTGTAACAGAGCTGGATTAACAAGAAACATACCGGCCATTGGCGAGACTCGAGGACTAATACCCCCTGAGCGCTCCTGCTCTGCCAGCTGGAGTGCGGTCCTGGAGTTGGTCGTCGTCAGCCTATAAGAGGACATACTGAAGTCGCGGATAGGCACTCACCGCAGCTCAAATAGTGTGTCACCGCCAATCATGGAACCCATGAAAACTCCATCAGGCTTCAATGCACGTTGAATCTGCTTCAACACCCCTATCACACCCTACATCAGTGCGAGACTTGCGAAAGGCGAAACGAGCGTACCAGGAAGATCGTTGACCCAGTGGAGGCCCATGTTGCTGACGATGCAGTCCTGGCTCGATTCGTCAACGGCGGAAAGAAGGGCTTCCTCGTCGAGGACCGTCCGACGGGGTGTGACTGCATACGATAAAGAAATGATTAAGTCTAGTTTGGAAACTTATGTGGATCTATGTGCTTACGATCGAATTCCGAGTCCGCATCCCGCCAGAGGGATTTCTCTGTAGAAGAATCACGGCTTTAAATCGGGTCGAGGCGAATTGCAACACGCGAACATACCGCTCATATCGATCATGCGAATATCCTTCGTGGATTCAAGAGTCGTCAATAGCTTTGTGAGATGTCCGGAACTCGAGGAAAGATCAAGGATATTGGAAGGCGGGTTTCGCAGGTCCTGATGAACAAATCAGTATCGCGCCACTATTCCATAAGAAAACACCCACCTCGAACCGCTCCAACATCCTATCTGCCACTTCCGTCCTCAGGTAATCCGTGATCCGACTCTGCGCACCATCCTCGCGCACAGCCGCACGATCTTTTTGCCGTCGCTTTGCCTGTCGATCGAAGACCTCGAACGGTTGCGTTGCCTGCGGCGGTGGCGCACCTGGGGCGACGCTGGCAAAGGCGCGTCGAAGAGGCGTTGAAGAACGCAGTGTCCGAAGAGAGAAGCGGTGCATGATGGTGTATGTCGTTGTGATGGCGGCGACACTGGAGCGTACGTGCGATTGTGATTTCTCTCAATCAGAGCAATGGAGCAAGATGACGATCAACTGGTGCGCCCTCGCGAGAGGTGGAGGCTTACTCATACCGGATCGAGCACCATCATGCTGGCGAGGTCTTGCGCATTCCACTCATTCTTCTCCTGTTCCGTTGACTTGTTGGATATCCGCACAACATCGCCAAACCATCAGAATGCCAGGAAAGTACATTGTCATTGGCGGAGGCGGCAAGGTCGGTAGAGTGTCTCCTGGGACAGAGCTCGGCGCTGACGTTTCTCCGCAGGTCGCCCTCAAGTTTGCGTCGTCAGCCGTCAAGCAAGGCTCCAAGGTCATCTCGGTCGTCCGCAATGACTCTCAGTAAGCTTCCCTATCGCCTCGTAGCGCGTATGCTCATCGTCGTTCTCATTCACCACAGTAACGACGAGATCGCCAAAGCGGGAGCGACGCCCTACGTTCTTTCCCTCGAGGACGCATCCGTCAAGGACTTTGCTGAACTGTTCGACAAGGAGAAGCCGGATGGAGTGGTCTTTTCCGCCGGAGCTGGAGGCAAGGGTGGAGAGGAGAGGACAAAGGCGGTAGACTATGAAGGTATGTTCTGGGAAGACGATTCTTGAGGAGTGTTGACTGATGACCGTGCGCTGCGCAGGCGCCTTGAAGATCTTTGATGCCCTGGAAAGCTCGAATACGCACCGCATCGTCATGGTCTCTGCAGCCGATCTGCGAGGTAAGTCTTAAAGCTTCCGCTTTGTTGCCATCTGCTGACGTTGGTACGCATTAGACACTAGCAAAGGATATCCCCCCTATTACAACGATGCATCCAGTTCGTAGTCAGGTGCAACTCTGTGGCGATTCAGTATTGACATTTGGTCCAGAACAACTCAGTGACAGGATGTACAAGGCCATTCCCGTCTGTTCGTTCGCTTTCTACTTTCCGTCATTCTCGCTTGACCACGTTCCCTGTCCGCAGATATGAAATACAAGCGCCTCGCCGACCTCAACTTGTACAAGCGCAAGGCATTGCAGTACACCATCATTCGACCGGGAGGTCTCACAGATGACCCCACGAACGGGAAATGCGAGCTCGGTACACCGCAACTTGGTCGAGTCGTACGTCTTTTCCTGTTTCTTCCGCCGCCATCGCTGACTTCAGGGATATTGTAGCCCAGGGAGACCGTGGGCGATGTCGTTTTGGCCGTGATGGAGAACAAGGGCACGTACGGGATGGTTATGGACTTAATGGAGGGTGATATGGAGATTGGCAAGGCGGTCGAGCAGGCGGTCGAGAAGGGGTTGAGCTCGTGGCACGACTAAAAGGCGGCAGGGTACGAGGGATAGCGGCGTTGCGGTTGTAAGTGATAGTATATTCACCCTTGGACTGGAAGTCAGTCGGCTACGCGTTGTTACGGGAGATGATCCTGAGGTATGATGGAGATGCCTTATGTTCGCCGTCGCATCAGATTGATGGATCGTATCCGTATAGCGACAGAACAGTAGCATGGCCGTGACAGCAGATCCTCGCAAGCCAATCTGAGTAGCAAAAAATGCGAGCCTATCCTTATGGCGACCCTGATCAAGCCATCCCCATCAGGTGCTATCTGCTCACAAGGGACTCCAGCCCTCTCTAGGTGAGCAAGCGGAACCCGAATCTCCCCATCCTTACTCTGTCCTGTCGCTCATCTGGCTGCTGGGAGAGCTCAAATCCGGTTCCATGTCCGAGGGACCAACGGAACTCGATCTCGTTGAGGCCCAGAAGTTGGAGATCGTAGAGCGGGTCGCGCAAGAAGAGAAAGACGATGAACGGAACGATTTCTGGGAGGTACGGCGCGTTGAAGCGTCTTCTGACACGCTCCAGCTTCCAGGGATGGACTCGATGGTGCCAGGTTGTTCCCTCCAGGTGGTCTGATCGTGGATTGCTCCGACGTAGCTCACTTGATCACCTGTCATACGCGACTGGGATAACCATTGTGCTTCGACCATATTCTCAACGTCGTTCCCATGAAGTTCGCGAAAGCGATGAAGCATTCGAGTAGTGGATGATTTCCGGAGAGATGCAGCTGGTGAGGACCGACGCATGCGAGCATGTCGCCTGTCATTCTTTTCCTGATTTAGGTGTGACGTCAGGGCCTCGTCCCGCCGCTTTCTCTTCTCGAACAGTAGCCGTTTATAGCGGTTGAACTGGGATTGATTCTCAGGCATCGCATCGGCTGGTGCTTCAAGTGTTCTGTATGTATTGATAAAGCATCTGTTCGGATTGTGTGCCGTTGGGCTGCTGCTGGTCAAGCTGGGCCAAGATTTTCCGTGTTTGGTTCAAGTACGTATTGCACTTCTTTTTGAGAACCCGAAACGCATGTGTGAGTTCGCGGGAATCTAACTGCCGTATCAGCCTTTCCAACTCGTAGAGCAGAGCGTTCTGGTAGCGTCGGAACTGCGGCAAAAGCGTGATAAGACACACAGAAGTCGTACAGGGTTGGAGAAAATGTAAACCTGCCTCGGCTACATTCACCGCTTTGGCGATATCTGTTCGAGCGCTTCCGCGTCTCAGTGAAGCCAAGTTGGTGTATAATCTCTTGTACAGAAGTGAGAAAACACTCAGGATCCCTTGCAACCTGACCTGTTCCTGTTGCGAGGACGCCCACATTGCAGATTAGCGGCAGCCTATCGTTTCGATATGGTAGCGTACCTGCATGGAAAGCGCCGTGGATGCGCCGACAATGCCTTGTATTGGTTGCTTCCCAGACTCTATGTCACTATATATCAAAGAAACAAGGTGCAGTAGCTTCTCCAGGCTACGAGAACCGGGCAAAACTTCTACAGTAGCCTTCGAGGGATCTCTGCTCTGGTTGACAAGGCTGTCTTCACAAGGCCCTGTTGTCGCACTCTGTGGACCATCAATCTTCTTGACCTCTCCGAAAGCCGGGATGTTGCGACTCATTCCGTTGTGGCGTCATGTGCAAGGAAATACTTGTCCGTCTATCACGGCCATTGTGGCGGAACTTCGCAAGAGCGGTACCGCAGGTTGTCAATCACTCAAACTAAGTCACTGTGTGGCTATTTCTTGCTGGCGCCTTTATACCCGAACCAGTCTTGGGATCCGTCTCTGGTTTCTTTTCTGTAGTCCCCCTTTACTGAATCATGGGCATAAAGGATGACTCTCTCATTACCAACAGACAAATGACAGACACTGTGCGACTGTGCGACCAAGTCGCAGAGAGGGTCACAGGAGCGTCGGTCCATTACAATATCGGCGGGGACGCCGATCCTGGTAGACTAGAAGCCATGCTGTATTCCCCACTCTGGGTTGAGATATCTGTCGAACTCCGAACCGTAGAGTCTGGAAGTACAGAAAGGCTCGCTGAGGAGGCTTGACATTGATTCGCAGAAGCAGAGAGGGAAGATAATGGCAACGACGACTGCTCCGAGAAACCGGCGGACGAATTGGCGGAAATGAGGTCGACATCTGACTGTGTTGATGTGGTTGACCCGCTATGACCAGACTCCCGCGGCAATTGTTCTGTCGTCCAGTTTTCAAGAGGACTCCCAAACCCTGGCGTACGAGGCGAATTCTCGCTCCGATTTGCGGTCCCCTCCCCGGCCTTACCGGTGCGTAAGTCTCTGAAGCGCTGCACAAGACGACTGGTCTTCGTGGAATGAGGTGAAGTCATCCTTTGACTCTCTTCGAAGTGCGAATCATGGAAAGAGCTTATATCATATCTGATCTTTCTTTTCATTGATAGGCAATTCCTTGTCGGCCTATGAGTCGCTGTACTGACGCCGAGTGGAGCAAGGTTCTCTTCAAGTTCATCTGGTAATTCTCCCGGGGATCGATCCACAAATGTCTCCCGACGTCTGGCGGAGGAGTGATCCTTGCCCTTTGGTGCATCGGGAATGATCTGCCCCGGGCTGAGTATCTTGTAGGTCTTCGCCAAAATCGCACAGCATTCTCGGCGAAGAAGGCGGTACGTATAGTGAAATTCGAGAGAACCCTTTTCCTGAGTCAAAGCGCGCAGTTCCGGCAAAATGGTTCTCAAATCGAGCTTGAACTGATATCGAGGAGGTAAGTTCTTGATTTCATTAGGCTCTCGGCAGATTCATACCTGATGGATTTTCACACTTTTCCGAATAAATCTTAAGGCAATACCTTCTTGCAAAGCTTCTATCCGTACTAGCATTTTGAGAAGCCGCCGTCGTAACCTTGTGAGCAGCTCTTTCATCGCAATAGCAGCCTTGCCACCAGTTTCCAGATCAGTATCACGAGACGGCTTTGCATTGAGGAAAATCCTACGATGGCTCTCATCCTGCGATTCTTCGGAATTGCTTCCAGCATATCGCAAATTCTGGAATCAAGCTTCTCAACACCCAGAGGAGAGTGAACCGGCAACTGTTTCGGAATCTCCACCTCAGGAGCAGCGGAACGCCGAGAACTCGACAGGGCAGCCTCGCTCAAAACCAGCCTCTCTGGTGCGCGTCGAGTCTGCTTTCCGTTTGAAGTCGGCGCACGGTCTCGCTGTAGTTGCGTCGGGCTACATACGTGAGTACCCAAGCTCAAACCTTGCATCTTGGATCAGATCAACGATTTTCGATTCCGCGTTGTCGTGCGGTCGAAAATGGTAACGACGGAATAAAGGCTTGTTTGCGATGATGATATCAGCTCTATTTTGTCCCTTTATGCAATTGCCCAGTGAAAGAAAGGTATATGTCTCGATGGGGAGGAATGCGGTTGTGACAAAGAGCACTACTATTCACATGTCACAAGAGAACATTATCATTCGTGCAGTAGTTTCCTCTCATTAACAAGCATTTTACGTCCGACTATCTCCGCACAAAGAGAGTGAGCTCGCTCGGAGATAGATGAGAAGGCAGACTGAGGGGAAAACTCGGGGAACCATCAGCTAGCTTACGGTATCGTTATACACAGGAATACACTACGATTTCGTTCCTTGTCTAACTGTTCACAACGGAACTGAACCAGAAGCTTTCTGATAAGCAGAGTTGAATGTCGAAACTCCCGAAGCTAAACCCCTGAAGCTAAACTTGAAGCCATGGAGAGTTTATGACTAGGCCTGGAATCGATATCGCTTAGGAATGTTGGTGGAGCGAAAGATGACTGGGGAAGGTTAGACTGAAACGTACTGGAGCGCGCCGATGATATGGACGAGATGCGCGAAGATTCTTGAGAGGAGGCGCCAGAGATATCGCTCGCTTCCGAATGACCAGCTGTTGAAGCGCTTCTGTCCTGGTGATTGAATGAGGATTGGGCGGAAAGGTTCAGCCATGCTGAAGTGACATTGACGCGTTGTCGAAGGGAGGTATGTGAAATGTGCGGAGGTCGTGCACCTATGGGCGAGAACACTTTGCTTCGCGAGATGTCCAACTGAAGCGAAGGTTTCGGACTTGCTTCCGTCGTCTTGCGTCTATCTCGCCTAGGACATTGTGCTCCGAGCGCCTCCTTGGAAAAGTTCAATCCGTTAGATATGGGATGGTGACCTTCGGGCAGCTCTCTTACAGCGGCCGAGGATCTCAGAGGGCGCCTTTCACAGAACGGTCTCATGCGTCTCCCAGGCAGAGATGTCTGCACGTCAACAGATTGAAGGCAATGAGACTGAGGATCCAACAATCGACGAATCTTTGCCAGGCTCGTGTCACATTCTATGCGTAGGAGCTGATAGGAGTATTCCATTTCCCGAGAGTCCATATCACGAATGAGACGCTTCAGCTCCGCCATGATCGACTTGAGGTCCCGCTTTAGCTAGGGTAGACAGATCAAGATTCGGTGGCTATGCTCCTGAGAAGGCGATTACTCACTTCATCAGTGTCGATATCCTCACAATGCACTCTCTTGCCCCTGCAATACTTCAAAGCTTCTATGCTCCTGAACACCTTCCCAAATCGACGAGTCAATACCTGCAGGAGCTGTTTTACCTCGGAGTCTTCCTTCAAACATATAAAAGCGCAATTTAGATGCAGAAGAAGAGAGGACCAGACCTCTCGACGAACGCACCTTACCAGCTACAACCAAGACTTTGCGAGAGCCATCAAGCATGCCCTGTATCCGAGATTGCATCCGGTCGATATCAGAGGAATGGAGACCAGGTGGCGGCGAGTTCTTTTCACTACCATCCCTATGACTATGTCCAGGCGGGACTCCAGGATCAAGCTCTTTCGAGGTAGGCGTTCTATGAGACTTTCTTTCCCCAGCCATTGGAGATGTCTTGAAGATGTCAAGCCTAACTCAATCATGAAGTCCGGTGGCGACAGTGGTACTAGTACCTGTAGAGCGACAACACCAATGAATTGTACCCCTTGAGCCTTCAATTCAAGGACAAAGGTAAAACCACGCCCCTCCCTTTCGAGCGAAAGTGGTTGATACAGATTGGATTGAGATAAGAAAGGACTGGGCATGCGTTTGAATCTCGATACGGGTCTGACTTAATTGCCTGTCTTCCGTCGCGCTGCGGCCTTGCTGCAGGGGAAAGATGACCGCCCAAAAAGCTCAGAGTAGCCTAAAGCGAAGGATTCTCACCTCCTATTCGTGAGACTCCACCAAGACGACCTTATCGTGAGCCTAGACGCGCGGTGTGAACAGGTTGGAGGGTATATCAATGAGTCGAAGGCTTGAAGGTTTCATCAAGAAAGGCGCGTCCCAAGAGCAATTTGTCCTCCGATGACTGCGCGTGTGGACCCGCTTGCATAACAAGGTGTAGTCACAACCACACCATTGAGCGGACCCGCAGGCGACTCCTACCAGCTATCATGAGTTGACAAAGGGCAGACTGACGCGGTGTCGGCGCGGTTGTGGCACAGACGATTTCGCTGACTGAGCATCGGACAACATTCGCCCAGACTCCGTTCTGACAAGCGGGCCGAAATCGGGCCGATCGCACCGCTCTTCATCGTTAGCTTCATCCGGGTATAGCATTCATATCCTGAGCTTCCTAGGGATGTCGTTCCAATCCAGCCTGTTCCTGGCACCCATTCCTCGCGATCAGTCATTCTCAGAGAACGTACAGTGACATCCTGCCCAACTCGGAGGCGAATGACGGGCCGGAAAGCCATCTTAGACTTGAGAGTAGAGTAGGGGATGGAGCCCATATAATGTCACGAGAGCCATCGACAGCGTTTACGGTGGTCTCCCTCAACCGGTCCACCTTTTCGATTACCCAACAGCATATCGATCTTTTAACATAATGATGCGACAGCTCCTCTACGTGGCAGCGATCGCTTCCGTTGCTACTGCGAACAATGACAAAGTCCTCACCTCGAAACTGGGCCCGGTCGTTGACCTAGGTTATGCTGTGAGTGGGCTCGGCCAGTGCGATTTAGTATTCATAACCCTCCTTCTCAAGGCTTACGTTGGCAACAGCTCCTCCAACGGTATCGACTTCTTCGGGGGGATCCCGTACATTAAGCCGCCCGTCAAAGATCTGCGATGGCGGAAACCGCAACAGCTGGACGAATCGTGGAAGCCGTCCCCGCAGCGAGAACTCATTGACGCCAGAAACTTTGGCCCCATTTGTATCCAGCAGCCGGCTGTAGTAGGGGTTGGAGTAGAAGGTACCTCCAACGTTTAGCCTTTCCGGTGTTGCTGATCTCACGCTTTCATGGTAGATTGTGTGACGCTGAATATCTGGAGGCCATCCGGTGCTGGCCAAGACAGCAAACTGCCTGTCGTGGTATATATTCACGTGAGTCTCTCAGATCTCGCGTGCAAGATCTTCGTCTTACGGTATACTATTGCAGGGTGGAGGCAACTACTACAACGTTCGTTCTTCAGCAGATTATGGGATTGGAAGCTGACAATCTGTTTCACGCCAGTCCGCTCAAGGCTTCCCGATGGATCAATGGGTCAACGTCACGAGTAGGCGTCAATATTGTTAGCTTCTAGCACAGAATTCTGATATCTGCATACACTCAGATGGCCAGATCATTGCGGTCTCCATACAATACAGGGTGAGTGCAATTTGCGCCGACGATATCAAGCAAACATTCGCTAACTCTTCCTGCGTCCAACAGCTCGGTTTGTTGGGATTCCTTGCCTCAGAGACGTTGATGAAGGACGGAACCGCGAACGCCGGTCTTCTTGACCAAAGAGCGTCGTTCGAGTGGCTGCAAAGGCACGTGGCCAGCTTCGGCGGCGATCCCAACAAGATTACCATATCCGTGAGTCTTGCGCTCAAGTCTACCTAACAGTCAGTTTCTGACGCGGTCCTGCGTTGTAGGGTGAAAGCTCGGGCGGTGGCTCGGTTGTCAACCATCTCATTTGGAAAGGAGGGGACGCCGCGCCGCCCTTCCAGGCAGCAGTGAGTTCGACTCCGCGGACGTTACAGGTCAATGCTTATAGATGCTCTAGATTATGCAAAGTATCGGCAATGATCCGTACCCTTTGTCCGCCGTCTATGAGGTATGTCATGCCCTCGATCGGATACTGAACTAGGCTAAGACTTACTCCCCGTTCTCAGCAATGTTTCGGCAACGTAACCCATTTCGTCGGATGCGATCAAGAAGCAGACGTTATGAAGTGCTTGAGATCTACGGCGACGCCTGCGCTTATAGCGGCCGTTAGTGAGTACTGCTATCGAGAGCACTCGAGGTCTCGCTGATCCCTCCCTAGACCATCGTCCTCAACCTTTGTGCAAATATCTGCCAATCGTGGACGGAAAAGTTATCCAGGACATTCCAACCAAGATGATTGCTCAAGGGCGATTCGCCAAGTATGCATGACGTTTTGAGCTCTGCGGGAGGTCGCGCTAATCAACTCACCTCTGCAGGGTCCCCGTCATGGCAGGACACACTACCAATGACGGAACCGGCTTCACTGGCAGTCCTACTTCCATAACGAACGACACGCAATTGTACTCGGCCTTGACAAGCAGTCGGTACACCGGTCTCGTGAGTCGCAACACTCCATCTCTGGTCATCAAGACTGTGTCGCTGAAGATCTCGCAGTCTAAAGATACCTTCAGCAAGGCGCGCGATCTGTACCCTGTGTCCAACTTTTCTTCCTACTACGACATGGCGGAAACTCTGGTCGGCAATACCGAATTCACATGTCTAGACTGGTTCATCGTCAACAAGACGGCTTCCTATGGTGTCCCGGCGTTCAATTATCGGTACGTTACAGTTAGGACTGCAAAGGACGACTGCTTACATCCCTCTTCACTAGATGGAACACTCCCGGTAAATAGGGAACCTTTCATTATCGACAATCGAGCTGACTGTACCTGATGTCCAGATCCCGTCCAATTAGCATCATCTCCCTGGAAAGGTTCAATGCATACTTCGGATCTGTACTATCTGTTCCAAGGAACCAAGTGAGTTCCGTAGTAGCCATACGTCCGCGTCTTGATCTGACGTTTACATTTTCCAGCTCAGGAGTATCTTCCGCCAATGCGCAAAGTCGGTACACTAGGCCGTGGGCTTCGCAACCGACTGAATTCTTTGCCTTGTTCAGACGTCTTCCGAGCTTTCAATGTGACCGAAAAGCCCCTCGCGGAAGAAGCCATCAGCTATTGGACCTCGTTCGCTCGGAACTCTGATCCCTCCACAAATCGGGCGAATCAGAGTCCCGTTTGGACAGCAGGTCCCTCTGGAAGGCTTGTAATCCAAGAGGCCAACTCGACGGTCACAACAAGTTCAGTGATGGAAGCCGTTCCGGCTGACTATATGGCTCGGTGCGCTGTGAGTTTTTCCTGCGGCAGCGTCTCAGGACGCCTCTAATGCATGACTCGCCTCTACTCTAGTTCTGGATGACTGTCGCAAATGAGGAGACTCGAATATGAGAGGAAGAGCCATCATATGACGACAGGCGGCAGCACAGAGCACGACCATGCGATGGACGTGGCGAAGCCGCCGTCGCTGGACGATAGTATATATAAAGGGCCAAGTAACCCATTTGTCGGTTGTAAATGATGGGTAGCAAAACAGAAGCATATGATCTCACGCAAATACGAATGAAGCATACCGCAAACCCCGCTTGACACGGTGGGTTGCCTGAGAGCTCTTAGCTTCTCTAAAGTGTCCCTGGATACCGAACACCTACTCTGTGACACTTGCCCTGGAGAGGAACTCAACCTGCAGGACATGATCCAAACCGACATTCTGCACAAAATTTTTGCGATCGTGAGTGGACTCGTGGCTTGACAGCTGTCCTGATGACAAGAGAATCGACGCGATGCGATGATGTACGGTGTATGTTCGCACGCCATTGATAATTCGACTTCCGATCTACGGGAGAAGATCGGGCCCGCGATAGATACTTACAGGAGTTAGGCATGTGCGGACTTGCCTTCTTCTGTGCAGCCGACAACCATTGACGCGTCCTTTTAATATGTTTGCTATCTTTACCCCATTGACAGGGCGAAGAGGACCATACACATGACGGCAGGTGCTAGAAACAACGGCATCCAGTTGGCAAGCACTTCTGCAATAGAGTATGAGCACAACTTGACTGCCAGTCGCAACTTGAAGCTGCACACCCATAAGAGACGCCTTCGGCTTCTTGAACAGCGTATGGCACTGGACGCCTAATATCCGAGGTGGTTTTTCGAATTGATCCAACATGGCATCACCCAGGCGGTACCACGTCGTGGATTCATCGAAATCAAGTCGGGTAGAGGCATCCGTGAATCGAGGCAGTAGGAATGTGATCTGGTCCTGCGATTGATCACCCAGCTCCAGGAAGGTATCTCGAACGAGCGTTACAAGGTCCTAGAATGGATACAAGTCGATATCAGTGTTGCCTCGGACCGTCCGATTGACCACGCAATGGACTCGCACCTTCTTCGTAGACCCCTGCAACACATTGACAGCCACTTGAACCACGTAACGACGATCACTGTGCATTTGGGCAACACTCCTGTTCAGGAGAACTAGCATGATCCGGTCATTCACGTCCAAGAATGGGATGTCGGCGTATTGCTTGAGCAGGGATTCTTCATGGGTGGTCATATTTGGTGGTGTCGAACAGCCTCGTTGCGGGAGGACACGCGCGGTAGCAAATGGACGTGGTTTGAAGAAAGGTCAGATGATGGGCACAAATAGCCGGGGCCATGCGAATGACGTGACCTCGCCGACGTTTTTGTGAGCACTGTCCGTCCCACTCACCTCTTCTTCGCTTGCTCGCTTGTCGCGTCGCGATTCAATCGGCTTGGTCCGTCGCAGCCGATACCGTTTCCTACCACATGGTGCATGCGCCTGGTGGAATCATGGTGGACCGCTCGGACGTCGATTCACCGAGTGTCGTCAGCTGTGCCATCCTTGATGGCTTTAGGAACCTCTTGCAACATCATCACAATGCACAAATCTGGCAATCTCGAAGTCGAGCCGATAGTCACTCGCGAAGCATACGATCGACGACGCGATCGCGCATACGCTTGGCATTTCGTCTTCTTGTATAGAGCTGTCTATCGCTCATCTTCAAGACATCATACACCGTCACCCCGCACGCACCCTCTCTATTGGCATTTTCATCTGCGGACTATACCGCACTGCAGACTGGCTGCAAGGGACCACGGTTCCAGTCTCTCTGCTTCACGTGTTGCCTACCGCAAGCCTCCAGGGCCGAATCAATGCTTACAACACCGCAAGATTCGAGGTGAACCGCACGCTCGCAGTATCTGTTGACGTATATCGTATCGGTAAACGTGCATGGGGTCCACAGGATCCTTTCTTGCTTGGTTGCGGGCTAGACGGGGCCCAGTACTGGATTATCCACCAATCACTTCCTCGAGGCTGCGGTGTAGAGGACGAAAAGGAGTCCAAACACAATGAACGAGGCTAAGTGGCCGACTTCATCCATGAGCTTGTCTGTCATGATCGATTGCAATACAAAATCAGAGAACGGCCCTGACTGCAATTGGAATGACCACTTGTAACTACGTACCGATAGACCGACGTTCTGGCTTTCCGAAAAGGGCGGTGCATTGTACACCCAACACCCGCGGCGTACCGTCCATCTGCCAGAATATCTCGTCTGAAAGGCGTATCCATGTCGTAGAATCGTCGTATTTCAAGTCCTCCGATTGCGATGATAGTCTGGGCAAGAGGAATGAGATGTCGTCCGGTGATCGTCCTCTCAGGCTCGTCAGGGTCCGCTGGGCCAGTGCGGTGTAATCCTAGGTGGTAGCGTACGATCAGCTCAAGGTCCCGAAGAGATGCATGGCTCACATACTTGTTTCGTCTTGAGATTGTTGGCCACTGTGACAGTGATTCCCACGACATAACGGCTCTGGCTATTAGCTTGCGCAGCACTTCTGTTGAGGAAGACTAGGTATATGCGGCCAGGGACGTTGTCGAAGGGGACGTCCGAGTATGAGTTGATGAGAGGTTGAACGAATGGCTGGGCCTGCATGGTCGAAGTCGTTAGCTGTATTCCTGTTGCTGCCACGGGTGATCCCTTGCTCGTCCTAAGAGGATGCGGAGGATGCACTCGACGGCACAAGCAGAACAATGAACGAACGGATGGACGGTCTGACAAGCGAGAACCGATGGCTACTCAACTTGCTATCCTTCCTATTCTCGCTTACGGTCAACGCCGAAGCTATATTGAGCATCTGTTGCGTTTTGCCTCTCAACTCTACGGCTGATGTCCCCAGACTTCAGCATTCAGGTTGTGACATATTGCGATATAGTCCATGTCATAAGACCTCATGAGGCTGAAGACCATTACAATATCCGACATGCAAAGCAAGGTGACATCCCGCTACGCCGCACACGTCAAAGTCAAAACTCGCCAGGGGCAATTCATCGGTCAGACTTGAAGATACGCAACTCTCCCTCGTCTCCGCTTGCCCGGCCCGCGCATACATGCCATCATCATGCCCCCAACAATGCTGTATGAAAAGAAGAACTGATATCGTTAGTATGCAAGAAAAGCGAGCCACTACCCAAATGGTTGTCGTGTCGAGATGCCCGCTGCTTGCGCTAGAAATCTCGCTTTGAGAAGAATTGATTAGCTACGGATAAAGTAGCGCGATGAAGGCCACCTGGCTGGGTCGTAACGTCGATGAAACTGTCTGGTGATACGCGCAATCTGCGGTATGATTGAAGATGTTGCAACCGCTTCCGACCGAGGGCAGGCGGAGGAGATGGTCTATGCGGAGGTGTTTGTGGGTGGCCGAATGTTGTTGGCCGTTGCGTTGTTCTGTTGTTTGCTGATAAAGGATGTGCTGACCGCAAACCGCTGATGTTGGTTTATCGGTCGAAGACGATGATGACCATAGATTGTCAACTCCAATTTCGCGAAAGATAGCTCGACTACAGCCGATCAAGCAGAAATTAGCCCAGACCGGTGGAGGCAAAACAAATGTGCGTACCTTTAGCTCGCCTCCGTAGCTTCCCCACCCACCGGTATCGACTCGTGCACCTGGCCCACAGCGGCTCCCCCAGCATCACTCAGCTTGCGCTTGACTTGCCTCTCGGCTTCGTTCGGCTCTTCTTCGTCACGAGAGCGCTTCGCGGATGGCGAGTCTTCGGTTTTCGCAGCAGCTTCCGGTATTGTCGAGTCTGCGGCTGGTGAGGCGACAACGGAAGCTTCTTGCTCCGCTGCATGGATGGCAGCGTCCACGCCAAACTGATCCTCCTCAGGCGACTCTTCTTCGTTCTCGGCCGCAGGAGCTTCGATCACCACCAACTCGTCCTCATAATCCACAATCTCCTCCGTTGCGCCCCGATCGGCCTGATTTACGCCCAACTGGTCGGTATTACCTGGAACGGCACCGTCCGAATGATCGAGCGCAAGCTCGTCCTCCTCAGCTTCGCCAACATCTTCAAATTGCTGCGATCCCTCTTCATCAAACTCGTACTCCTCGACGTCGATATCAACACCCAGATCTTCTTCCTCTGCATCGACGTAGACCGTCTCGCCCTCGTTAATCTCTGCGCTCTCGTCGCCATTCTCCTCAGCATCAACGCCGGCTTCCTCTTGCTCATCGTACTCCGAGTCTTCATGCTCTTCCCTTTGCTGATGCTGCAGATTATCCGCGAAAGCGCGCGTCATCTTGTACCACTCGATGAATCTGGGCGAATCGTGATGCAGGTGAAGAACCATCGGTGCCTCGCCGTTACAGTCCCTGTACAGCTGCACAATCTCTTGCAGCGTGATTTCTCCGGCATACTTGTTATCCTGGGAAGGAGATGTGAATGAGCTCTCGGGACCAGGATCGATATATCCTATCATGACTTACCTCACCGACACGCAGCGACAACTCTTGCTGCTCAAGCACCAACTCCTTTCCCCGCTTGATGGAAAAGGCATCGTCGCCATGTGCGAGCGCGTCGCGCAAGCCCTGGAAGATCTCACTCAAAGCGGCCCCGTAGAGGTCGACGGCCATCCCAGCGAGAATCGGAGATTCGATGGGCTCGTCGGATTCGTATTCTATATCAGCAGGAAGGGGCGCAAAGAGGGGCTGGTAATGCACATTGCTAATGACGAGGACGATGGGCATCTCGTGTGATTGCGGCGGATCGACGATGGCCCCCTTTGAGTCGTCTGCCACTGTTCCGTTGTCAACTCGGGTTGGCTCTGCTGTCTGTTCTTCCTTGTGGGAGTCTTCTCCATTCACGTCGCCGATGACCTTCTTTTCAGCACCACTGTTGATCACCTTTTCCGTGCCATCCTCTTTCTCTTGCCTTTCGCCGTTTACTCCAGCATCGATCTCTCGTGGAGCCTCTCCCGCACGCACGCTTCCCGCGGGCTCCGCAATCACGCTCGCCTCCTCTCCTAGACCTGGATCTTGCGGCCGCTCATGGTCCGCCTCCGCTGAGACATCGGGCACGGCCAACACACTCGGCAACATACTAGGCACAGCTGGGACTTCCGTCGGCGCAGGCGGCCACTTTCCTGTTTCCTTCCCGGCTTCCGATTCAGCGACATCACCTTCGTGCACAGAGGTCGCCGCTGTGGCCGTTCCGTTGCGGTCTTCGTAGATGGTGCCGATATCTGAGCCACGAACACTGACAGCCGGTTCAACCGCGTTGCTTTGTGTCTCCTCTGCATCTGTGAACGCGACGAACTGCGCAGTTGTCGGTTCTACCGTCAGATCAGATGGCACGGCCGCGGGTTCCGCAACGACGCTCAGCGGCGAGGAATTCTGGATGGCGCCGTCGTGAATCTTGCCTTCTTCGTGACGAGCTTCTTGCGGAACAGCCAGAGCGGATGGAAGCAGTGACGGGACTGGTGGAACATCAGTAGGCGCTGGCGGCCATGGGGCGGTTTCTGACACGGATGTTGATGCAACGGCAGGATCTTGTTCTCTACCGATATCATTGGTGTTTTCCGCGACGTCCTCGCGCATTTCTGCGGGAACGTCTTCACGCATGGGCGTGTCGTCGTCGTTCTCCTCTTCTGCAGGCTGCATATCGATTTCTGTTTCCTCTTCTACAATTGCCGCCGTCGACGCCAACGTCATGGCAGCCGCGTCATCCAGCATTGATGTGCCATTCTCATCTTGAGAGGATGTCAGCGCACAAGCCAATGTTATAGTAGAAGGAACGTACCGAGATTTTCCTCATCAATCATCTCGGCGTCCCCTTCTTCGACAATGATCACCTCGGCATCCGTCTGAGCTCCCATCAGCGCGTCTCCGTCCTCGTAGTCGATTAGCTCGTCCTGATGGTCGATGTCCATTGATAGCGTGCGTTGAGTCTTGTGGTTACGTCTCAAGCACATAACAACCCCTTCCTTTGGCTTGATCAATCAAGGTCCACCAGGCATGTGGCAACTGGAAGCGCGCTTCAGCTTGGCGCGCTTACGTAACAGCCAGATGACGATTGCGTGTTGAGCGTCGTGCAGTCAGTATTCATCAACCATTCGCATTTTCGTCTTGTCCTCCTAGCTTCTCGCTATCGATCCGCAACCCTCAACGCAACAGAATGGACTGGAACAGACTAATGAGTAGACTTGGAGAAGGCGGCGGTGCCGGAATGGGCATGGGTGGACGTGGTGGCGGCGAGACGCTCTTGACCGACAAGTGAGTCCGGTGTGGTCAATACTGTGAACGGCATGCTCATATCGATATAGCGGCGAGACAATTCACATCTCATCGCTTGCGCTCCTCAAGGTAGGCTTCGATTGGCGGACATGGGCTTACAAGGTGCTGATGGCAATCGGTAGATGCTGAAACATGGACGTGCGGGTGTGCCGATGGAGGTCATGGGTCTGATGTTGGGCGAGTTTATCGATGATACAACCGTGAGTTATGAGACATGGCTTCCTTGCTCCATGCTGACCTCCCTTGTAGATCTCGGCAAGTCATAGCTTCCCAGAAGTCCGCGAATATGGCTGACGTTTCCCGCAGTGTGTCGACGTATTCGCCATGCCTCAATCCGGAACATCCGTCACGGTCGAATCCGTAGATCATGTCTTCCAGACAAAGATGTTGGACATGCTCAAGCAGACGGGACGGCAAGTCCTTTTCCCCATCGCAAATTCGATCACGGACTGACTCTTCCGCAGCCCCGAAATGGTTGTCGGCTGGTACCACTCGCATCCCGGTTTCGGCTGCTGGCTCTCCAACGTCGACGTTAACACTCAACAATCATTCGAACAGCTGAATCCGCGTGCCGTCGCCGTCGTCGTCGACCCGATTCAATCCGTCAGGGGAAAAGTCGTTATTGATGCGTTCAGGACGATCAATCCGCATACGATCATGAGTGGACAGGAGGCGCGACAGACGACGAGTAACGTGGGGCATTTGAACAAGCCAAGTATTCAAGCCTTGATACATAACCTAAACCGACAATACTACAGTCAGTCTCTTCCGGCGTAGGATGACGATATGCTAAAGAACGCTGCAGGCATCAACATCGACTACAGGAAATCAGAAGCAGAACAGGGCATGCTCATGAACCTTCACAAAAAGGGCTGGACCGAGGGCCTTAAACTGACAGACTTTGAAAAGCACCACGAATCGAGCGAAAAGGCCGTCGAGGTAAGCCTTCTTCCTTGGTCTCTTCTCAACAGTGGCTGAATTCTCGTTTGCAGGAAATGCTCAAACTCGCAACAGCATACACTAAATCCATTACAGAGGAACACATTCTCACGGCCGAACAGCTGAAGACGAGGCATGTGGGCAAGCAGGATCCCAAGCGGCATTTGCAGGATGCGGTGGAGCGGGCGATGGGGGAGCAGGTGGCCCAGAGTCTGGGAATGGGAGTGTTGGCAGAGGTACGTTTACCAAACGAAATGACAATATGTTTTGGCTGATTGAATCTCGTTTCGACAGCTTTGATAGCATCAATCTAGAGGCTCAGGCTTCGAGTGGAATCTCGCGAGCAATATTACAATGTCATGCGGGATAGCTAAGACTGCTACAATCATCACCAGGCATCGAGTCGCAAGGAGGGATATAGTGCGTATCCACAACACTGTCTGTCATGAACTTCGTCATCTGGTCCGCATACTTCGCCGAGGCGACCTCAGCGAAATGCACAAGTAGTGAGGCGTCCTTCATCCGTTTCTTTGAGCCGCAGAGATTTTCCTCCTCCAACAATCTTTCACGTGCAGCTTCGGCCATCACAGTTGTATAGCCCACATCCTCATCCGTGCAACCCTTGCGGACGTGTTCCGCATACTCTTCTCGCGCTAGTCTAGCCATCTTAGAAATGAGATGTTGTTTCACCGTCGGGTGGGCAAATTTCAAGCTGGACATAATTCCCCTACCGAGATCGCGATATCAAGGCAAGCCGCCCTCCAGAACAGTCTCAAGATCTAGCTGGCGCGTGCTGGTACTGCCGTCCCCACCGGTATGACCCATTAGAGCCATTATGGGGCGGTAAACTAGAATGAAGGATTCGTGCTTCGTGCCTCTTGCAACGTTCGGCTTGCGCTTGCGCCTTCTGTTGATGACATTGCGTGAGAGGATCTCCTGCTGTACCTCTGTGATGTCCATAATCCATTTGACTGGGATAATCGCCATTTTGAGCTTACTCTCCTTGTTGAGCTTTTCCATTGCTGTGGCTATTCTCTTTCGGCGGTTAGAAGGCTTCTTTTCAGCATCTTTCCCAAAGCCTCGGATTGTTATACTCCTAGGAGGCTCCTCGATGTTGACCGTTGATTCAAAGCATGACGCGGAATATTTCCTGCTCCCTCTGACTTGCTCAGAGACGCTTAACATAGGCATCGAGAGCAGAGACTGCAAATCCAAGCTATCGGTAGCAGCTCTCAATCTCGTTGCGGAAGCCGAAATTGCCAACTGACTAGATCGATCAGGAGATGAACCGGGTGGTAAGTTCGCTGTGGCAAAAGCTCGCTGCGTCCTGATGCTCTAGAGACAAGAAGTGAGCTAAACCGAGGCTGAATGCGTGGTTGAGGGTAGAAAGTATATCAAGAAAGCATGTCGTCGTGATTTATTCTATGAGCGGAGAGCGTATTGGCATTGCTCGTCGAAGAAGAGTTCTCGTGATGGTAGTTTGCCCCAGAAGCGACAGCAGGGAGTTCCATTCTCGAATGCTCAATGCCGCAATGCTGGAATAGCGTGAATAGGTCGTGTTACCTGTGTGAGAAAACTTGAGAATACTGGTGGAAAAGAGGGGAAAAAGGGAAGCATCTTCCTCCTTTTGATCCCGTACTTACCTGCGACAGGTCCCGCTCGCCGACCTATGTCGCTGTAAGCATACTCTGTAAAGGGGTGATCGTTAACACAGCGAAACAACAGCCGACGGCCAGCGTATTTGCTGCAAGGCAGAATCCGCCGTCATACGTCTATCAACAGTAAGTTCATAGGAATCAGTCTCGCAAAGCGCAGCCTCTGCTAGACACGTGTCCCCTGGCGAAGATGATACAGAAATCGGCGGTATTGAGTTCCGGCACTAGACTGCCTTGCGATCCGGTCAGGAAGCGAAAGAAGCGAGAGAGCATCGGTCCTGACACCTTTGTCGGTCAGTGACCGGGAAGAAGCGGAGAGGCAGATCTGCACTCTTTTCAGGCGGAATAAGCTTATACATATCTGGGTGAACAGCTATAGTTCGAAACATGATGCTAGATACATGCCCTCGAGAGAACGTCACGGCAAAGCTGTTCCACATGGGATGCTTTGCGGAGGATAACTCAAACGTCGATATAAAGCAGGATGGGTTCCCCTGGTCCATCAATTTCTGGTAGGGTACACTGTATAAATTAGATCGCATATGCGAGGTCAGCATTGCGCGTTGCCACCATGCCAGGATGAGAGGTATACTCACCTTCAGGTCAAATGCCTTAGCGAGCACAATCTAGTAACAAATATCAGCACTTGATACGCAAGATCTGCTATGACAAACCTTGAAAATCTTTTGGACATTGATAGAATGTGATGTCGAGCAGAAAATCTGACATCATGGTCAACATCGAGCGTTGCCCAAACGCCTTGATCAAGCTGCGTACCAGAGGAGCATGCATAGCTTTCGAGAACCGTTTCGCCTGTTTCGTAATCTCTTCCTGCTCATCTTTCGGAAACGCCGCAAACTGATCGTATTTCGTGCCAATAAGCACCGGGATCGCCGTCTACGTGCACGACGAACGCAAGAGTCAGTCGCGTTCGGGAAAGTGTCAGGCTTCGACTCGCCTTGTTAAATCCCCTTGTCTGCCTGTACCATTCCCGTATACTGTTTAGCGTCGACTTTCTCGTCAAGTCGAACATGAAGAGGATGGCGACGGCGTCGTTGGATACTAGTGGCAGCATGGAGACGAATTCTCGTTGACCTGTGCGGAGGTGTCAGCTGAGTGGCATCGGAGCTGACGTCGTACGTACCTCCGAGATCCCAGATCTGCGTTGCGGAGACGGTGTCGCGGTCAGCGATTGCCACGAACGATGGCTTGGCACCTACGCTGAATGTTATATCCGTGCTCCGTATGCTGACTGTCTTCTCCATAAAGTTGACACCCAATGTCTGTATGTAATCCTCGCTAAGATGGAGCTTAGGTGCCAATGACAAGTGGCGCAGGACTGTTTTCGGACCTACTCGAAACTGCCTTCAACATATTTGACCATTAATGATGTCTTTCCGATTTGCGAATCGCCAACCATTCCGACTTTTAGTACGACCCTGGTGTCGAAAGAGACGCATAAGCCTGCAAGTTCATGTTTCCGTCCTGAGTATGCTACTTACGGTTCATCTGCAGGCTGCTCCGCCACATGATTCGTCTCCACCCTCTCCTGTGCATATGTCTGTTCTCTCTGTTCGCGTGCACGACTTCCGCTGGGTTCGCCCTGTCGCGTGTGTGATGATGACGGCCTGTCCATGCTTTCCGCTGAGAATGATCTGGTTTTCCAGGCCTTGCTGGTGGTTGTATCGATATTCCGAAGTGTGCTTCGAGGTAGTATGTGCCGGTTGCACTCTTTCGTGTCAATAGAGATTCAGGAGTCGATTCTTTGGTGATGTCGCGTGTTGCGTGTATCAGCGCTTTCAATGATGTGCGCGAGTTGTTTACTGAAATTCAAGAACGCCCGTGTAAATGGTGATGTATGATAACAAGAAAGTGAGCCATCAAGACCGGCCTACTTCATCATCAACACGACGAGCCATGTTGTTTCACAATCGACGCCGGATCAGTTGCAGTGCGGATCCAAAATAGTCGAGGGCGATCGTGAAAGCTATCGCGAATGTCGCAGAGTGCAAAAGTCGTCAGTGTTCGCTCGGGTTTGTCAACGTATCAAGGCTTGCCGAGGAAGACGCACATTGACAGGCGCAGTGTCTTCGTAAACTACGAAATACAAGTACGAGCCATATCAAGGCGCAATCTCGACAACAAGCAATCAGTGACAAATCGCCGTCGAGTGGAGAAATGACGGACGACACGATATCGGATGCCGAGAGAGCGGAGGAACAGCTGTATGCAGCGATAGATGCCGAGGATCTGGAGCATGGATCGGAAGATAGCATATACATTGTGAGTAAACACATACAAGCTCCACCGTGTCCATCTTGGGATCCCTTTTTAAGCTTATGTGTCTCATGCTAACGCGCATTTGGAAAGCAGGCGGTTGACCCCTCAGAAGCCCAGCGAGTGGAAGCTGCAATCGGTGTCACAGGAGCATCGATACCATCCCCTGAAAAGGAGCGACAGAAGGAGAATGCCGCTGTCGATAGCGTGCCGGAAACTGTCATTGTTCAGACGTCGATCCCACAAACGGGGGACCAGCCGAGCAGACTGAGCGATTCGCAGGTGCCTGAAACGAAGAGGAAGTCCACGGCAGCTACCACAACTGACCAGCGAATGGCTGTCGAGGCACCGAGTTCGCCGAAAACAAGCGTCTCGAAGGCGCCGATGACAAATTCTCAGGAGGATTCATCACAGGCTGCTCCCGCAGCGATCAAATTCAATGTGGCAGAACGAAATAACGTCACGGTTGGCTCAGAACCGTCACCGTTAGAACTACTATCAACCGCTCCAGAGGCGCTTCCCTCAAAACCCCCTTCTGAATCAGCAACAACGCCGTCCCGGAGTATATCAACGCGGAATCCGGAAAAGAAAGAGCCCGCCACGCTTGGCGAGTTTGTCTCCCTTGGTGATATGGAAGGGCGCCAGCATCTTCGATTCTCCTCCAAGTCCCCAGAAGTAAGTCGCCCTTGGGTTCAACGCTTCCTTTCTGACCTTTCGTTCAGACCAAGACGCTGGCGTTACCTCCAGTAAAAAATAATGTTTCGGCAGAGCCAACCGTCCCGCCAAAATCGTCAAAACCCGCCTTTACGCCATTCATGTCAGTATTCAAAGATGTCGCATCTGCACCACCATCGCCATCGGGGTCAAATTCCGGCAGACGCGATAACTCCAAGCTAAAGTCGCTGCCACCAAACGACAATGCCAATGTCCCATCAGAAGTCGACAACGAGAGGAGAAGAAAGAGGGCCCGAGGTGCTGTCTCGCCGTCTTCGTCGGCTGCAAGCTTTCAGACGGCTTCTTCGCGGATAGATGAAGCGATGTCGAGGAACAAGAAGTCACGGAAGTTAGCGGATCGCTTACACGATAAGCCGTCGGGGGACCGCATATTGCAGGACAAGGGCGCGGCGGACGCGAGTGACGTGGGCAGTAGCTCAAAGAGCATGGACACCGACAATGGGGCCGCCTCAAATGTTGCCGACAATGGGCGAACTTCGTCAGATTCGATGGACATGGATATCGATGATAGTCAATCTCCGCCAACGAGACGCGAGGACCAGGCGAAATTGGATTCAAACACCAATGGCGCAGCGGCCTTCAACCCGGATCAAGACGACTTCATGGCCTTGGATGTATCGGACGAAGACGACGATGACTTCCAGCCTCCGGGACTCGCAAAGCCGGATGCATCGCGTGGTCAGGCGGGAGGCCGTGGGCCACCGCAAGCGTTTCCGGATCGTGGCCCGTCAGGCAAGGGCAAAGGAAAGGCGACCGGAGAAGCCATGGTATGTCCGGCTCGTTCCGTAGTGTCGTGCGGCGCTTACACGATTTGCGCAGTGCGCCGAATGTGGTGGGATCTTAGCGCACAGTGAATCTTGCTCAAAGAGTCTGGTGTGTACTTCTTGCAAACGCACAGGCCATACATCACAGGTACGTTCCCTCCATGTGGCGGGAATGAACGCGGCTAACAGCACGCTACAGTACTGCTCGGCTTCGTGGCGAGACTACGTGTATCACACACCAGAAGAGCGGGAAGCTGCCATCAATCGGAAAGCCACAATAGCTGCCGGGGGAGGCTGGAAGTACGAAGCGGTCGGTGTTCTGGTCTTGGATGGAACGGTGGGGCGGTGTTACAACTGCGGCAGAGTAAGCACTACATCTTTACCTGGGCCGGGCGTTGTTGACGCGTCTTCTCGCCCTAGACTGGACACTGGGGAGATGTAAGCGAGCAGATAGCGTTCAAGGGCTATACTGACAACCTCCTGTAGGATTGCCCTGACCCGCATCAAAGCGGAATGCGCTCGCCCCATACCGCATTCGGGCGAAGCAATGCCCTACTTGGTCCATTCGACCAAGACGAGCTCTCCGAGCGAGATCCAGAATTCGTGCAGAGCCAAAAGTTGCTTCACGAAAGCGCGTCAACAAGAGGCGCGAACCTCCGACCAGGAATGATGGGAAGGGAAAGACAAAAGCAAATAATGCGTCAGCAGAGCAATGCTGCTCGTCCAGCAGCGGGGGAAGAGGAGGATGATTGGTTTGACAAGGCGAATAGGGGCAACAGCAGGTTTCCAGGGCGGGGAAACAAACTGGGGCCTCCCAGTGGCCCTAGAGGCGGTGGACGAGTCAACATACAGATTCGCGGCATGGCAGGTGCAGGAGGCGGTGCAGGAAATGGTCCGCAAGGGTCGACGCCGACTCTCGCTCAGCGAATGCAGCCGCAAGATTCGCGTTCAAATAGGAACGGCAACGCTGCCTTGGATCGCAGGAGCAACTATCCTCCAAATGACCGGGACAATGCGGCGCACAGCTTCTACTCTTCCGGGCAGGGTGGCGGTTCCGTCGCCGATTGGGAGGGCGATTTCCGTCGGTCGGATCAGCAATTCAGGCCATCGGGTCCAGCACAGGGTTATGGGTCACAAGGGTCTACTAGGGGCGGTGGCCATTATCGTGGGGGTGGACGTGGCTATGGAAACGGCGGTCCGCGCAGCGGAGGGCATGGAGGGCGTCAAGGTTATTACGGAGGGTATTGAGGAAGCAGATGACGCTGCCCTTTCTTTAAGGACTGCAATTGTACTCGCATTTCTTGTCAGGCAGCTGTTCCAGACATCCACCTCTTGCGATGCGAGGAAGTGAGGAAAACTTGATCATATTCAAATTGAGTTACCAAGAGTGCAGACCGGAGCGTGAATGCCTGCTTCCAGCTGAGCGCCTTTGTTCAAGTTTCAGAAAGCTGGCACGATGTGCAATCGATCCTGGTCGACCTTCTTGCCGTCCTTAGAGCACAGCACGGTTTGACCTAGATGACTACATGTATCGTGTAAATGCGCTTCGGTGGCAAATATAAGGCTCGAGTAATGGGAAGGCGGCATTTCGCCTGAGGTGACTGAAGAGACTGTTTTTTCAGGAAACAGGTGTGGGCGAAAGGAAGGGCTGGTTTGAGAATCCGAGGCTGGTTGGCGAGGTTAGAGCCTGCGGGCGTATATATGAGGCGCTCGTTGAATGGTGGAGAACAGGATGCAACTTTACTCCACAAACAGTCGCAGAGGAGCTTCGAAAAAAAAGGGTGAATTCACCGGTAGCCGCCAGACAGTATTGACAACCGCAAGGGTTCATGAAAACGCTCATGGCACCGTGAATGAGACAGCAACATCATGTCACTTGCTCGAGCGAGAGCAAGGGGGAGGGGAAAGGCGATGAGTATATGCATGACTGAATGGTGGACTTTTGCGTCGAGCGGTGATGACCAGCGAAGTATTAACCGGGTCTTGTGCAATTCGAGTTGAAGAGGTCATGCGCCTGAGTCTGACGGAGACAGAGGCGGACAGAAAGCATTCAACCCAGACTCCAGACGCGAAATTCCGATTATATTCCCTGTTCATGGGTTTCAAGTACACCAACATCGCTTCGAGGCGACAACGCCGTCCCCGATGAATTCATCCTGATCTCCTGTATCGTGGGAGGCTGCTTGTACACTCCTTATCGCTCCACCGGCCATGGAGTCATTTTTACTGAGCTTTTTTGTTGTTGTCGGTAAACATCAATTTTCGCTCCTCAACGCCGGCACCCATTCTCTGCACTCCGATAGAATAGTCATAGACCATTTTTCCACCGAGGGCAGCCTTTTTTGAGGTTTAGAACAGCGTAAGCCATAGCTTTTGCAATTATCCCGGCGGAAAACGGCGCGGAACTCACCGAGAAAATGAGACTTCCGAGCATGACACCGGAAAGAAGGCCAATCTTCGTGCTCGGCATGTGGTTGGGTACTAGACGTCGCTGTCTCCATGTCCACAGGGAGTAGGCACCTGAAGAGTAGCGGGAATGAAAGTCAGAAGACGATTTCCGTGACGAGATTCTTGAAGAATGTAGCCTTACCGACCCCGACGTTCAGCAGACCGTGGATGGTCGCGACGTTGAAAGTGCGATCCGGGTACGATTGTACTTTCTGGATATAGTGAACAGCGATGTTAGCGGGCGAAGGGACATCCAGAGCAAGAAGAACGCAAAACTCACCACACCGTCGACAAACTTGTTCTCCCCCTTGTACTTTGCAATTTCCCACCACTCATGGAATCCGGTAATCAAAGCCGGAGCGAGCAGCACCAGTCCAGCGAGATTGGAGTAATAAGAGATCTCGCTGAGTATCTTCGTCGCGGGAAGGACAGCGGAGACCATCTGTGGCAAGTATTCTCGACCGACAATAATGGAGTCGATGCCGTATGATGCCATGAGCGTTGTCAATGGATAGTGCACCGTGATCGGATGGATCCTGTGGCAGGGTAAGCCTCTTGTTCCATAACACGGAGAGATGAATAGCTTACGGATGGCTGTTCCCAGCGACGTCGCCTAGACACAACTTGTCTGCGCTGAAGTGAGCAAGGCGACTCACAGATTGCAAGCTACCACTCACGATAAGCCTCCATGATACCCATATTTTCCGCTTCTATTCGCTGTCGTTCACGTTCGCAGATGGCACAGTTGTCGCTGAAGAGTAGATGAGAGTCACGATTCGACGTCCTGAATAAGTAGTTCCAGATGGCCGACATGAGGGCGATCGCTCATCCGCCATGATCGACGATGGGATGCGAGCCTTATATCAGCGTTGAATCGAGCGTCGATCCGGCCAATGGAACGCATCGCATTCCGCCTGACAAGCTGCCTGACATCATGAACATGGCAAGTCACCTATCAAAGGGGATTCCAGTAAGCAGAGTGACTCGTGTCAAACGTCATCATTCTAGCGCCCGAGAGTGGGAACTCGGCGGGAATAGACGAACTTTCCCAAGCCAACTCGAGCAATACTCCAGCCAACTGTGTCCTGAACAAGACTCAACAACAGGGTAAAAGCGTCGACGACACCATTCTCCGTTTTCATTTTTTCGATTCATCATGAGACCACCACATGTCCCTCACTCCCAGAGCGAACCGGATATTCGTTGTTGAACGATTCATATTCGTCATGCACAATGGTTCACTTCTGTGACCTTTTTTTACAGCTTGTTTGTCTACTGTCTATCTATGGTTTTCCGAATACAAATGGTTGGGGCTTCTTTTGGCGCCGGT